>CAJNOQ010003007.1:0-21813 GCA_905250885.1 Didymodactylos carnosus | reverse complement strand
TTTTCCGTTTTTATATCCAAAAAACTAAAAAGCGTTCGTGGCAGATTCAAAATGAAAAACGGGCGGTTTTTTTTGTATAATAAAAAACCGTTTTCTGGTTTTTGTCGGGTTTTATATACCCGGTAAATTTGGGTTCCGTTTTTTATTTTTGATAAAAAACCGCCCGTTTTTCATTTTGCATCTGTCACGAACGCTTTTTAGTTTTTTGGATATAAAAAACGGAAAAGCGTTTTTTAAAACGCTTATTGGTCTCAATAAACCCTTTTTGATAGTTTATTAATCTACGACTATTTTTTACAGTGTACAAAATACAAAACTAGGCTCATTATTCTTCTATTCCAATAAATAAGTCTTCGAGGAAATGTCGTGTCACGGAAATTTTCTATTGATAGCAACCTACGGCCTCTCTCGCGTGCACTAGAAAACTATTACATGAACTGAAAGAGTGACTTATGAGCGAAAGAAAAAGAGCATGCGTCTAGTGAAATTCTCACTCTCGATCGCATCAATACTTTCTACTACGCATTTGAGTAATTTTCTTCAGTCGTCAACATCTTCATGGCATCATCACAACCACCAGAACGTCGAGGACGTAGTAGTCGACTATATGCTCCTTCGAGCGATCCCTCACCTCGTTTTACTACTACTAGCACCGATATTTCAGCAACAACATCGCCTTTAACAACTGATACTACAGTAGTAGATATGATACAGGCTTCTCATCAGCATCGAGTGTACCACAATCATCATCGACAACCCGAACCCATGCTAGTGATGGTTGAGGTCAGGGTAGAAAAATGATGAATTCATTTGGCTCCCCTGAAGGGAAGAGTTTTTCTTTCAGCAAAACATTTAAAAATCCGCCAATATTTTCAGTAAAGTGTAGAGAAAATTACACTTTTAGATATAGTCGGAAATGGTCTATGAAATAACGTACGACTCAAAACCTTTTTATTTTTAACTTTTTTTCAATCGACTTTTTTCGTGAACAGTACAATGGCTATGCAATTCACTCACATATTCGTATTCAGTTTGGCGAGCTCTATTTAACTATGTATAAATACTGAAAAAAACTCTACAATATGACGTAGATGAATTACTTGTAAATTATGGTTAAGTAAATTACAAAAGTGGTTCTATTGTTGCGTTGTTCAGGGTAAACATAGTTTTAGAAGAAGGGTGATTGGAATAGGCATGCACTGGTTACGGTTAATGAAAACCGATCATAATCGAAAATGTTGCTCAAGTTCTTCAAAGTACGTTTGACACAGTATAAAGGAAGCGACTGTTGTTCAATCAACAATTATTCATCCCGGAAGAAAAGATGCACGGTGTACAAAATCAGAATAAGTCAAATAAGTGGTATTTCTAATTTTTCACTCTGAAGGAAGAATATCTCGAAATTGCGTTTCGCAACAAAAGTATGGCAAACTTAATTTTCTAGATTCTGTCTGGTGGGCGCACATTTATACAAATCGATCTTCACGATGAAAACTGATACTGCTTTTGCGAAATCGATTAAAACAGTCTTATCTAAAAAGCCGATCTTACAAAGTTTCGAGTGTTTATCTGCTTTTCCAAAGATGCAACTCTCTATCCGTTTCTAGGCAAATAGAATTTGAAAAGTAACCAAGTCCTTTTTAACTTATTAAATAAATTTTGAACAGATGAATTTACTATTAAATTGTTTTGACCTTTCGAGAATAAAATTCTCATTTGCAAGAAGAAAACATGCGTAGACGAAACAAGTGTCTTACATACAGTTAGAAATTGCACATATGGATGTACATCTAATATGTAAAACTAGTATGAATACAAAATAGAAAGTAACAGACTTATTCTTGAATTATAGTAGTAAAAAGAAAGAGATAGATATGAATACATACATGTATAAATATAGTAATAGTGAACTATACAGCCTAGAAAGACTAAAGAAAAGGACTACAGATAGAAAATAATGTTAGCCGGCTCTTATTTTATTCATTTTGTTCGCAGAGGTATTGAGAAATGGCTGATTTTCTAATCATCTTTCACTACAAAAACCCAAAAGAAGTTCAATTATTTGGTAGGTGCACACCTTCTCACGCACTAACTTTCAAACTACCGGCGCTATTTTGAAAAACATTTTGCGGGACCACGGGATCGGGACGAAAATGTTTTTCTTCATGGCACCGAGACCAAAAAAGTTTGGTCCCGCAGATCTCTAGCGATGGTTGCAAATATAACGTACAAGGTCGTAGCAAATATAGAATTAGGGATAGTCAATGTTGCTGACTCCGAATATTGGTGTGGTGATGGCAGCTAGGATCTTGTCTTAAGATCCGTTTTTCGGGAAAACTAATTTTGTTTTGCTAGTTGAATATATTTCACCTATATTATTTAATATAAATAACTTCAGTTTCGTTTATATTTCTATTTACAATATTTAATGATTTTTCATAATAATTTAATACCAGTTCATAATTCCCTTTTTGTTTATGTAAGCATTCTATATTATTATAGATAGCTGATAAAATATTGGATGATGGTATTTCTTGTTGTTATTTTAATAATATTTCATAATATTTTAGTGCTTTATCAAATTCACCCATATGATCAAAACATTTTCAATTATTAATAAATTGGCTGTTTCATTCATTTCATTTTTAACTATATAATTCATTAAGTTATTAATATGTTTATCTTTTTGTTCACTAAATAAAAGTTTCATCTGCCATATATGATGATGATCAATATTTAATTTATCAACAGATACAATACGAAATATAGAACCCGTATCTAATAATATTTCATTTTCACCTTTCATATAACTAAATTTTGATATATCAGCATATGATTTTGTTGTTAGAGAATGTTGAATAGGAATATCCATTTGAAATAGAATAAATTTTAGATAATTTTGCTCATTAATAGGCCTGCAGAATTCACGTTTCGTTCCTTGAACGTGAACTTTATTTATACTAACGTTCGTACTACTAAAGTTCGTATTGTCTGAGGTAAATGTAAGATTCTGTGTATAACGGTATTGTTAGCGGACTCCTCTGTCAGTGCTAACCATATGCGCAGTTATATTTGTTGTTTCTTTCCTTATGCTATTTCTTTTTATTTCATCGTCACTTAGTCACTCTTGTACTGACTATTGTCCTGTATATTAGTCCACCGCCCTCTTCTTACTTACTATGGGTTTTCACTAGGTTTCTGGAACTTATTTGCAAAACAAATATCGTCATGAGATTCAGCGTGGTAGATTACCCATGTTTCCATTCGTTTTCGGAGTTACTACACCTAAGGAAACATTGATCCTGAGACTCTCAGGAAATACGATGCCACGCCTGAACCGAAAAAAATTAAAAGTTCACTTAATTCTCAGTTTGGAGAAGACACTTTAGACTATCTATCTGTAACAAGATGTCAAGAGATTTCAATGTCCGTTTCTTGAGATCTGAGTTGATTTTTCAAAGGCCTTCAGAAAAATCGGTCTTTCAAATAACTCCGGAAAGGGGTTTTGCTTATAGAAATATAGCTTTAGATGTCCTCTTCTGACTTCTGAAAACTACAAGTTTCTATCATTTGTCATCTTTGAGTTATTCGTAAAACAACCGAGCGCCTAGTATTTTGGCGCCTATAGTAGTATGTAATAAAAACAAATCAAAACCCTGTTTACGTTTGGAGAATAAAATTAACTTATGCGTACGTTAGCCTTAAAGTAATTTTCATTTCATGCAAGATGAACATCGTCAGTATAAAATAAAGTTCACGTTCAAGGAACGTCGACGTGCTTTAACGTTCATGTTCAGAGAGAACGCTAAAAAGGAACGCTGAACTTTTGCAGGCTTACTCATTAATGCTAATATCATCATCATTATCACCATCACCAGCAAATATTAATGCAACATCTTTATTTGTCGTTGTTGATAGAAATGTATTCATTGATATTAAATTGCGTATATTTAATTTAAATTTTTCCAATTCATTTATATGTACAAATTGTCCACGATACACCGTCAACATTGTTGCTGGTGATAATAAAAAGAAATAGCATAAGGAAAGAAACAACAAATATAACTGCGCATATGGTTAGCAGTGACAGAGGAGTCCACTACACTCTAAAAAAAAGTCGTAGATTAATAAACTACAATAAAAAAGTTTTTTAGTCAAAAAAACTATTTTATTGTAGTTTTTTAATCTACGACTTTTTTTTAGAGTGTAACAATAGCGTTATACACAGAATCTTACATTTACCTCAGACAATACGAACACCGTTAGTATAAATAAAGTTCACGTTCAAGGGACGAAGCGTGAATTTTGCAGGCCTATTAATGAGCAAAATTATCTAAAATTTGTTCTATTTCAAATGAATATTCCTGTTACTGAATATGTTTTTTTCTCTTGGAAAAAAGAACACGCGTTGCTCTTGTAAAAAAGGAAATTACAGTTGGCATCCCTGTAATTGAAAATCGGAAGAATCATTTTTTTCAGAATACTTTAACAAGTTAAAGACAACAGCCTTTTTTACAAGAGCAAGGCGTGTTCTTTTTTTCCAACAGAAAAAAACATATTCAGTAACAGTTACAAAATCAAATACGTCAAGCATTGCCTGTTTCCTTTGTGATTTTTTTAATCGCTCACGGATGAAAAACACTTAAAACAATAAATTGTGAAACATCAAAACAAAAACATACTACGTCAACTTGAATTCGTCCTATATGTGTGTATTTTTTTGATTACGTACTGCTTTTAATACATCTGGTTTAGATAGAATCTAATCATAAAACTGTTCATAATTAATATCAATCAAATATGTGACACAAATGTGTGAAAAACACTTAAAACAATAAACTGGGAAACAAATAAAAATAAAAATATACTACGTCCAATTGAATTCGTGGATTTTCTGCTATATGTGTGAAGTTTTTTTGATTACGTACTGCTTTTAATACATCTGGTTTAGATAGAATTTAATTATGAAACTGTTCGTAATTAATAAACCGATATATAGAAATTTTCTCGGATGCTTCAACACCAGTTATAAACTGGTGCATACCTAATTATAAAACCTTTCCCAAAAATGTTTTCTGAATAATATACGTTACAAACCCTGCATCAGTATCAACTTATCCACGCCTAGAAGCAACATGATGTAGACTATTGATCCATGCATGAAAAGCTTCAATCAAATGGTAAAAAGCTTGAACTTCTCCCATACGTTCCCGTGTGGGTCCATCTGGATCCCTGAGCAGCCATGAAGTCCAAAAATGAGAACAGCTGTCAAGGGTTAAAGGTAACTCTTTTAAAAATGTACCCGCTGTTTTGTTTGCATCCGGTAATTCTAAAATACACTAAAAATAAAAACGTCAGACAGATTAGAAGAGCAAGCAAAAACGATAATTAAGTGAAATTACTAATAGACATAACCGAAATTGTTCAAACTCTTCTTTTATTTATTGATGTGCACGTTTTGACTGGCAGCCATCATTATGTGGTAGACATCAAGTACTACCTATCTTGAAAAAAATCGCGGTTTCACCTCTTCTCGTTCACGAGAAGAGCGAAATGTACGTTTTTCACCCGCATAACCCAGACAGTCATAGTCATTCCAGAGAAGCGCAGGAAACTCTGTTTACGAAAAATTTTACGCGTTTAATATAATAACGCGAATAATAACGCGCAAGAAGCTGCGAGTGTGTAAAAATGGAAAAGGATTTTAGGAATTTTACAAGGTGAATAAGATAATTATGAGTTAGTATTAGAAAATTTTAATAAAGCTATTCGATTGATTGATTGATTTTTATTTCGACAACAGCCGTTTGGTCAGAAAGTACAAAAATCTAATAAATACAATTCAGGTTGTCAGGAAAGCAAAAAACGTTTTAGAAACCTATAAAAATTGCCACCTTTTATCCTATATATATATATTTTTTTCTTTCCCCGTTTCACAGTTGTCGCTGCTGCCTCAGTTTGGTTTCGAAAGATTTTATTGTTGACGAGATAACTACAGTGTTGGAGAGAGAGTTCCAATCGTGAGCTATCCTATACAGAAAAGATTGTAGAATAATTTCAGTGCGCGCAAATGGGATAAAAACTTGTCTATTATGCTGTAATAGACGTTCGGATCTTTTACTCACATCATACTGTATGAGATTGAATCGAGACAAGGATGATAAGCCGTTAAGGACTTTAAAAAAGTACACTAATCGAAAATACTTACCAGTGCGCCTAGTCGTTTTCTACAATTTAGTATAATATCTTCAACATGTTCGCGCAATCTCAGATTAGAACTGACTTTTAGGCCTAGGAGTATAAGAGAAGGTTGGTGTGTTATGGTTGTACCATCACTTAGTGTGAACTGTAAATTATTAGCTCTACTTGGTGTATTAGAGATAAACATCCACGCACACTTATTTGCGTTTAAAGACATCAGGTTGGAGGTACACCAGTTACAAATTTTCTTCTCGGTCAGCATTGATACCGAGTTGTAATTTCACTTTTAGTTCTTTCTTTTTGCTAATAAACACACACACACAGTTACAAATTTTCTCAATATTCTCTTGACATACCGTTGGCATATCAGACGAGGCCATTGGACAGTAGAGTATACAGTCATCAGCGAAAAGTATGCTATCTGCTGGCAATTGGACTACAGTTGGTAGTGCATTTATGAAGATAAGGAAAACTAAAGCACTAAGAACTGAACCTTGTACTACCCCGGAGAGCACTGGCGCAGGCGTAGATAAAGCAGCGTCAACGCGTACTTGCTGGGAGCGGTTAGTCAAATAACTAATAAACCATTTTAGCACATCCGATGACAAACCTAACAGCGCTAAACGCGAAAGAATAATTTGAGACGAAACTCATATTCAAATACATTCTGAATATCATCCAATGATCGCACAGGTCTATAACAATATTGGTAATATTTATATAAGAAAAGGTTTATATAAACAAGCTATGAACTAAACTTTCTATGAAGATGCATTAAAAATTCAGTTATATTGTTTAAATGGTGATCATTCCGATAATCTTGCTCAAACATATCAGAATCTAGGAACAGCTTATTATTATGATAATGGAATAGCTTATAAAATGATAATAAACAAGCTTTAATTTATTATAGAAAATCATATGAAATATATTTTTCAACAAAAAATGATAGTAGTTTGAAGATGGTAAAAGATCTTCTTTGTTGTGATAACGAAGAACGCATACTAGAATTAAATAATGATATTGAAAAATTAAGATTATTTTCCGAATCAATGCCAATACAGTATTTAAATTTAGCATCAATGTATGCCAACAATGCCTTAATATATAGTAACCAAAGTTATGACCGTCTCGCTATGATATATTGTCAAAAAGCATTACATATTTGTCAACAATTTGTACCATTCACTCATATACAAATTGCATTCACATATAATTTAATAGCAAGTATACATAATAAAATGAAAGCGTATAAAGCGTATGATATCTTTTAACTAACAATTTTGATCAACATTCAAGTTTAGGATTTGTCTATAAAGCTGAAGTGCTTGGAGAAACATCAAGTTACTCAAGAAAACAGATGAAGTTCCTTTGTAAGAACATCCAGTTTTCTCCGGAAAAAAGATGAAGTTCTTGTGGAGCAACATCAAGTTCTTGAGATAAGAACATCAGCTTGCTGTTACTCCACAACTTATCAAAGTATTAATATCTATTTTTATAGCAGAACTTCTTTTTTAACTTTTCCAGAGTAGGAGTTTAATTTTTCCTTTGAAGCATGTGTCTCCAAAATAGATACAGAATTTTGAGCTATTCAGGATTTGAATAATTTACACGTCTAAAACCTGTTTTGTCAAAGAGATAAGCACTCTTTGCAGAATCTACTAAGGCCAAAAATTCGTTTTTCTGACTTAATTAACATAAACTAAGCTTTATTTTGAATTTCGTTCAATAAAGCTTATAAAATCACGTAAAATAAAGCAATTTCTGCCTGAGATGAGTGGACGAAAATTGACCCTTCGATTTTAATCAGGAAAAATGCTCATGATATAATTACACATTATTTGAGAGTTAAAAACTTAAAAGTCTTCTATAAAATCCAGAAATCTCAGAAAGAAGGAACCAAAGAGCCTGTATTAGTTTTAATTTGTGGTCTTAATGTAGAGAGAACAACGTAAAAAGAAAAGTTTGTCACTCTCACTCAAATGAGATATAACTGTGTCTGTGATATACAAGGTATTTCTTATTTCCTTAATGTTACGTGCACATCATTCTATATTAAGACTGTCTGAATTTATTTTTCAAAGTAAAATTATCCCCAAAAAATCAACAATTTGCAGAATAGTAAGCGCACAACAGTTTTAGCGAGTAAGAATATACGGAGAAATTGGCAATAGATTGCGAAACGTGATGGAATTAATATTCTAATACCAGTGAGAAAACTCTTC
This sequence comes from Didymodactylos carnosus, assembly GCA_905250885.1. Taxonomy (NCBI): domain Eukaryota; kingdom Metazoa; phylum Rotifera; class Eurotatoria; order Philodinida; family Philodinidae; genus Didymodactylos; species Didymodactylos carnosus. The sequence continues at coordinate 13,387 of CAJNOQ010003007.1, read as the reverse complement.
AAAGAAAGAGGTTTCTTGATCCCGAAATTTTAGCTCTTTGACATTTTTCTAGCCAAGAAGTTCATACGTTGCACAAGAAACAAAATTTCTTAAGAAACGCCAAGAAACCTAAAAGAAAACTTGCCCTGCAAATTGTGAGGATTTTCTATAAAATATACAAGAACTTAGTCCATATAATGTATGATGCATGATCATGTCAAGTGGAGTAACTGCCCTTGTCACTTATCTGCTCAACCGATCAAATTTTTGAAAATTAAGGACTTACTATATTGCTTTAAAAGCGCTGAACACTTCATAAATTCTTCAAAATAACTAGCAATTTAGTGCTGATTGTTGATCTCAGTTTCAGTGCAACAACTTTTCGAATTTGGGGGTAAAATATTTCAGAAAGCAGGGAGGGGGTTCTTCCTGCCTACTCCTGTTATAGCAGCGTCCCTGTTTCATGATTTAGTGCTGCTGCAAGTACGATTAGAATGTTCTACTTTTCTTTATGTAAATGCTTTCTTAAATTGATAAAAATATTCGCTTCTTCTCTCCACACTTCAGTTCGTATTATTCGGTCGTTGCAGTAATTTCAATTTTTTTCTCAACTAAGAAATTACAGCAATTGCAACATTTCCACCCTATGGAAAACTCGGGATATAGTTTAAGAAAACAACGGAGAATAAATTACAAATGATAAAATCAAAAGTTCAGTCGTTGAGTGTGTTTCATCGGTGGTTTTTATAAATGTTATTTTATTGTATTCTAGGTTCAACATTACGTGTCTGTATACTTAAACAAAAGAACATTTCGTCTTGACATATAGGTCTTCTACTTGTCCGTTTTTGTGTTTCTTTCTTAGTCTTGTCCTTTTTAAATTCTGTAATCTTATATTAAGCAAGAGTTGTCTAGTCAGTGGAAAACTAATGTTTGTATCCACTGATGAAGATTGAACTAGTCAATCAAAACCTTTGGAAATAAATAAAGTTAGTACGAAGAAAAAGTATTTATTTATAATTAAATAACCTCATCTAACGTCGTATTGATAGCGACTTTTCAAAAATGACATTTAGTTTGTTTCTCACTTTGTATAAACTAATATCAAAGGTAATATTTGCTACAGGTGCCGTTTCGTTATATGTTGATATATCCTATAACTGCTATCTTAGTCTGATGGCCATCATGATGTAAATATAGTAAATTAATTGTGAGATAGTAGTTATATTATATATCTACATTGTTACTCATTTGTAATGGCATGGATAAATACTATTGCTACGAGAACATCGAAACGACACCTGTGGCAAATATTGACTTTGATATTAGTTTATACGAAGATACACAGAAAGTATATATCTTGTTATCTTATATAAGTGCGCGCAATTCAAAACTTAAGCAAAATTTATTTTTGCGGTATTGATACATGGTTGGATAGAGATCGTCGAGCTGAACAAGAATATGAGTGTTTTACCCTTTCGAATCAAACTTTTACTGTCGCAAATTTAACAAAAACTGAAAATTTTAAAATTTTAGAAAATGGCTTATTTTTTAAAAACGAACGTAAAACTGCACTCATGTTTTGCAGTTTTCACCATCAAATTTCAATTTTTTCTCAAAACCAACATCATGTTTGGAATCACCGTTAAAAACTGCATTGAACAATGTTTCTCTCGAAATTTTTAGACAACTTTGACTTTTGAGCAAAAATCTTGTCGAAAAAATTGGAACAAGCATATGAGTAGCACTATTAAGACCCTTTGAGTAGAAATAGTTAGCTCGTTCGAAAAGCATCAAGTCTCTCTAGATAAGAGATGAAGCTGAAATTTTTATATCATTCTAATCGCCATAATAGCACGAAAAAGGTTATGTGTCGGTTTTTGGAAAATATTGTTCCGATGTTGAGAAAATAAATTTTTGTGGAACAGGTAGCAGAAAACAAGGAAATTTACTTGTATTTTGCAGTTTTCATCGTCAAACTTCCATTTTCTTTGCATAAGCAATGTCTTACCTGGAATCAGCATCAAAAACTGAATTGATTGATGTATGTTTCAGGATTTGTGGACAACTTTCAGTTTCTCGAACTTTTCTACCGAGATTTTTGCAAGAAAATGGAAGTTTGACGATGAAAACTGCAAAATACAAGTAAATTTCCTTGTTTTCTGCTACCGGTTCCACAAAAATTTATTTTCTCAACATCGGAACAATATTTTCCAAAAACCGACACGTAACCTTTTTCGTGCTATTATGACGATTAGAATGATATAAAAATATCACCTTCATCTCCTATCTAGAGAGACTTGATGCTTTTTGCGCCAACATGAACGGGATTTTGGCTATTTGGCTATTGGTGAAAAACTGAAATTTTTTAGGTTATATCGTACTTGAACAGTATCGAAAATATCCTTTATCATCATCTTATCTATTACTTATCAATATGTATTATCTCTCTCATATTTTCATTTACATTTTTAATACAATTTTTGGGAGCATTGTCCCTTAGTTCTCCTACTATTCATATGACTCATCACTAACATTTTAAATTTCATCTCAAGCAGTTTTTATTAGCAGAAAAATAAAATAAAAAATACAATATTTACATTCAACCAAATTTCTCCATATGTCATATCTCGTTCTCCTTCTTGATCATTTGCTCACCATATGCATAGGATTCTTCTTTTCTCTGATTGTGAGTACATGAAAAGAAAGCCGAATAAACATTAGATATGTGTAGCCAGTTGTACTGTTTCATTTTTTTTATGTAATTTTCTGTACGAGGAACAACTTCAAAATGACCGTATCAGTAGGTCGAAATATCCAATTGTAATTTTAATTGTTGGTTTTATTTTTTATTTTTATTAAAACTTTTATTAAAATTCTTATCATGATACCCACAATTATTCGCAAAGATATAATCTATAGCCCACATTTTCTTCACCACTGTTCCCGTTACCACTAGATGGTTGGATTTCACTTTTTCAAATTGTCGGTCGTGTATTCACTACTGGCTAGTATTTACTTAGTATCTATGACTTGTCCACAGGAATTTTGACTACTGATTGATATCGGAGCAGATATTATCTAATTTCCAATTAAACAAATAAACATTCGTTCGCATGTGCATATAGAATTTCAATGAAAAAGTAATATTTTGTTACACATGCGCCGTTACTGACTTTGAGAAATCTGGTGTACATATTCATGGATATGTACAGCAGTAAGTCGTTTTGTAGTATTTAAAAAGCATATACCACTAAGCAATGAAAAACCGCAGAAATCTATTTAATATGTGAAAATATGTTTCAGATATTTATCAGATTTAGGCTTGTCGAAAACCTATACGCGTATCTTGATTCATGGAGAATACGTTATGAGTAATACTATAAAAAAAACTACTTTTTCACAAAAGTAGCTTCCAGAAAACTTTTTAGGACGGCGTAAATGACGTTATTACAGAAATCAAAAACAGGTCGACAAAAAGAAACTGTATTCCCTTTATTCATGTGCTTTTTTAAATCGATTTCTCGGAGAAGAAAAGAAGTCCTTCAATGATAAATGCAACACGATATTCGATAACGAACGATTTCTATTTCTTGTATGCTACAATTTATAGTATAATATAAGGTTACCTCAGTTTTGTAGATAATACTTGCAATTGTTTCTTGTGCTCCTTTTTGAAAGACATCTAGATGAAGATGGAAGGAGATCAGCTTGTTTCATGGCAACGTTTGTTACATACAGCAATACATGCCAAATAAAAGACAAGAAATGCACGCCATTATTTCACCGATTGTATTTTTTAATGAAACGAATCAATTACCGAACAAAGACAACGAAAATGGTTTTCAATTAGTTTGTTTGGTTTCGCTTACACTGTCATATATTTCTCTATGTGATAAAGGTTGCCAAGAAATACAAAAACAAAGAGAGAGAGCTTCTATCAACAAGATTTGACTGCTTTTAAAATGTTTTGTACGAGAGGAAAAGACAAGCAGAGCGGAGGTGTAACTCACTCTTGCATATTTTTCAAATGATTTTCAAGATTTCCTACACAGTTCTCTCTAACTACGCTTTAGTTTGGGTACATTAGCACCACAAAACAAGTCCATTACGCAGTCGGTCACAAACACGAATTTCACGACGCGAAATATAGTGTTCGATAGAGCAGAAGCTGCTCTATTCAATGCTCTATCTGGCTTTTTACGTTTTTTACATCCTGATCTCAAAAGACTCATGGTAGCTCATGGGCTGCAGCACTTTAGCATCTCACTAAATATTACTCATGATTTGAATATCAGACTCCACTTCAATGCTTGGAGTAATGATTATGGAATCAGGCACAAACGCCAGGCCGTGACATTCGTGTTTGTGACCGATTGCGTAATGAACTTTTTTTGTGGTGCTGATGTAGCTATCGTTTCAGAAATATATAATGTTGGTATACATCTCCGTTCTGGTTGCTTTTTCTTCTCTCAAATAAAGAGTTTTAAAAACAGTCAAATCTTGTTGATAGAAGCTCTCTCTCTTTGTTTTTTTATTTCTTGGCAACTTTTATCACATAGAGAAATACATGACAGTGTAAGTAAAACCAAACAAACTAATTGAAAACTATTTTCGTTGCCCTTGTTCGGTAACTGATTCGTTTCATTAAAAAATACAATCGGTGAAATAATGGCGTGCACTTCTTGTCTTTTATTTCGCGTCCATTTTTCCTGTTCAAAAAGTGGTCGACAAATGTATCTTCTGTCCACGTGATTGAGGATATTTTCTTGTTTAGCTACCACTTTATGTAGGTTTATTATGTAAATATTGTTATAATTTCTATGTAGATCCATCAAAATATTCATAAATTTTTTAGTAAAAATAAAGTAAGAATGAATCAGTGTTTTGTCAGTGCTGTCTTAACTGATAAGAAGCAACGCATGTAATTACTTTGTGCGCAAACAGCATATTAGAGTGGTGGATTAAATTTGATTGACTCCACTATGGAATCATTAAGACTCTCAATAATCTGGCCGATTCTTCTTGTATATGCAACGAACAATCATGAATGGTTATTTTATTCCACCGGTCAGCATAGAACTACATTTGATTGTTTAACAGTTTATACTCTAGTACATTGTCGAAGACGTTTAATGAGTGATACATTCCCTAAAACTTGTTATAATTACACTTCTGGAACATTGACATTCTCCATTTTAAAGTTAAATAACATAACAGCAAAGGTATTGCCTCACCGGTTATTTCCACTTGATGTTGCTGATCGTTATGCACAATACTTGCAGAATTCAGAATTAGAATTGACCAATTTTATTTACAACTATTCACGAGGACATGTTGGTTCAATAGTGGATGGAATAGTTGTAAATAAAATTGGTCAATTCTAATTCCAGATAGAGCATTGAATAGAGCAGCTTCTGCTCTATCGAACACTATATTTCGCGTCGTGAAATTCGTGTTTGTGACCGACTGCGTAATGGACTTGTTTTGTGCAACTTAACAAATATTCACTGACAAGAATTGCAGTAGCCACAGCAAAACGGCGATCAATTTTCAGTCGTTTTAGACGAGCTGAATTACTTACACTCAATTCGTCGGCTAATTGTCGACGAATATCCCTGTCATCATCTAGATATGAACATTCGTGTGCTACTATACTTTTAACACGTTTCATGCGTATAGCTTCGTTTTAACCAGATTGTAAGAATGTGATGGTGCCGTCATACATCCAGTAGTGAGGTTGTTGCCTAAATTAGTTTTTAATTGTAACGATGCAAATTTTGATGAAGGTGTAGACTGCGACGACGACGATATTCTTGAAAATAGCCAGTGATTTTTATAAGCCGATTCATTGTTGCCACCACCGTACATAAGATAACGAATGGTACGATAAACACGAATATTTACGTAGAATAGAACAGCTAATGGGAGAAAATAGACGAAAACAAATGACAAACAAAAATACAAGATACTATTTGTTGAAGGATCGGTCCAATCAAGTCCGCAATGAAATCCGAGACCTTCGGATACGTATCGATTCCAACCGCATAGTGGCGGAACAGCCCAAATTAGTCCGAATGCCCAACAAAGTGATACAACTACATAATTATGTCGTTCCAATAGTTTCTTGATGAACGTTGTATGCATCACTGATGTATATCGGATAAAGGATAACAAGAGTAGCATATAACAATATGGAATAATATATAGGTCTAATCAGTCTGTTCATTATAAAAAATTTTATTTAGCTAATCCGCTATATCAAAATCAACCGAATGTTCCGGTGAATCTTTAAAGATATTATGAAGCACTTAAACGACAACTACCATTAGCGGAAAATGAGAGAACACAAAATCAAACGACAGAAAGCAAAGATGTATGTGTTGAGCTACAGTGTTTAAGAAGTATAGTATCACATGTTACTTTATCGATTAAGTTAAAAAGGCGTACTACTCAATTAACCGTACTTTGCCGAAGCAAAACGTTGACAGAGAGCACTCCTTTTACTTTTTCTTGCTAGTTTGTGGATAAACCGATGAGATTCTCATTCGTTTTCTTGCAGTACAATAATTTTTATTGCTTACGGATTTCTAATGTGAGAAGAGTAGATAAAATTCTTGTGTATTTGTATTAAAGTGTCAAAAATTCTTTTACGATGTACATTTTTAGATTGGAGACCAAACTTTATAGTTAGCAATATCTTTTTAGGCGGTACAGCTCAAAGTGAAAGAGGAAGGGAAATTTGAAGATTACCTGATGCAAAAGTGGGAGAAGTTGTTCTCAGATTTTCATCACAAGCAAGCGGGTATTTATTATTTCTCTTATTACTTCAGTAAAAATAGTATTCGCTATATTTTTTTAGTTATTTACATATTAACCATGTTAAAACCGCTTTAGTTAATCAGTACTATCAACAAGCATATAAAGGAAAATTAATTTTGCGTTTTGATGATATAAACCCGGCAAAAGAAAGTGCAAAATTTGAAAAAGTATAAGCAATAGATATAATTTCTTTTTTATATTGAACTTAAAAGAATACTTTTGTTTCTAACCAGGTTATATTAGAAGATTTACAAACACTTGGTGTAGAATATAGTATTTCTCACATGTCTGACCATTTGGATGCGTTAATTGATCATTGTAGTCAACTAATTGACAAAGGTAATTGTTAGTTTATTATTGTTACCCATTCGTATCTCACTAGTTTCCTTCTTTATTTAGGATTGGCTTATTGTGAAGATGCTGATCTAGGAGAAATGAAAGAGCAGTGTGATCAGAGACAAGATTCTATCAGTCGAAATAATAGTAAGACATGCTGCGGATCATGCTCATCTCTTCTCTATGAGAGAGAGCTTAACCCAGTTTGATCTGTAGAAGACATAGTTCAACATTTATTTTCTGTTTCATGTAAGGTGTTGAAAAAAATTTAAAAGTGTGGAATGATATGATTATTGGCAATGAATATGGTCAAAACTGTTGTGTTAGACTAAAAATTGATATGAATTCAAACAAAGAATATATGAGAGATCCAACAATTTATTGTTGTAAACTTGAAGAACATATTCGAACTGGTAGAAAATACAAGTATATATCGATATCAGGCTAGAATTCTTCCCTTTATCGTAAATAACATAAAACAAAGTTTATTTGTATTTTTTAGAGTTTATCCAACATATGATTTCGTTTGTCCAATTGTTGACAGTATAGAAGGAGGTATAATATGGTAGAAAAAGAGGTTTTAAGTACACTAATCATGTTAATTGAATTACACTTTTTCCGATAGTTACACATGTTATACGTGCAACAGAATATCATGATCGAACTGAGCAGTATTATCGGATATTAAATGCCCTTGGTGAGTCTTTAGACGCAAGACAAGAAGGAAATTCCGAAAGAAACATGAGAAATTAATGGAAAATCTGTTTTATGTCGGTGAAGAAGTACTAAATTTCCTTGCATCGCTATTTAGGGAATTAATCTGACTGCAGTATAGTAAAGTTCATGTCATGTTAGAAGATCTTGATCTTTATTTTGTTCGGAAGAATAGAGATCGTAAGAAGATCTTATATTATGTCTCTGCCAAAGAGGGTCTTGTAATTAGTCCAGTGTGTAAGTTGACTTTTACCACCTATTTCTGTTAATTGTTGTGGATATTCACTACTTTAATTTTATCTTTTTGTCTTCATATCGTTTACAAATATGTAAAACGATTTTTTGCATAACAAGAAACGTTCAATCTTGGATGACAAAAAGATAATTATTTGTACGTAAACAAAAACATATGCCAAAAACATGTTATAAATGTTTACAAAAAAAAAATTTTCACATATTGATTAGGCATGCATACCGTTACCGTTTTTACCGTTTTTACCGTACCTTACCGGTTAATATTTCATCTCTTAAGAAATGAAAACACTATTTCAATCTATTCTATTGACTCTTTAAGGCGATAAAATATAGAAAGAAAAGCCAACGAAGAAATAAAAAACCGTTAAAATATCGACATCAATACACTCTCTACATAATCTCACTTTCTAATAAATTTTCTTATGCATTCATAATGAACGTTAAACCGGTACGGTAACGATAAACCGGTAAATTACCCTTACCGTTTCATGCCTAATACTGATTAATGCTTTTTTGTATTTATTTTGGACTAAAAGGGTTTTATATACTTTGCTAGAGTGTCCTATCTATCATCGCATATTTCTGACTGTGGTATAAGATCTGACTCTTCCGATACAAACTAATGTTTTGGAGCTATCGGCGGACTTTCGTCTCCTCAGGTATAACCTAACATTTTAAACGCCTCTGAAACTTTATTGAACTAGACTCAAATGACTTGCGCAACTCTCTGTTATGAGAAGTTTACTATTTCCATCTTTTATTTTTTTTAACCATAATAATATTTCTTCTTCTCAAATTATTAATAACTGCTTCATCCTTACTGTATATACGTTCACATGTGTGTATATCACGTATGAGTGCAGAACAATGAACTTTTTCTAGTACATGTGACTGCATCCTTGCCCGTTGTACTTTGCATTTACAGAAATGAGAGAATTAAAGTTTTTTATTTGTGAAAATTATGAAAATCACAAGACTAAAAATTTAGGCGTCTGGATCTTATACTTCAACTTTTACATGAAACGTTCAAGGGGGATCTTCTATTAGGGAGGGTCTTCTAATGTGACAATCCTTTAGTTGAAAACTGATTTGTAGCTTTAAAAGTTTTGTTAATTGAACATGTTCTTCGTATGTATGCGTAAGCCATATATAATTGAATATAGATGTTTAAATACGCACAATACCGTATTATCTCCGTCTAAATTAACATGGTTTGTTAATGAAGGGATAGTTGACGATCTGGATGATGTACGTTTGCCATCTGTGCGCGGTATGTTGAGACGCGGAATGATGGTGGAAGGATTAAAACAGTTTATAACTTCACATTCAATTGTGCTGATGGACTGGGATAAACTTTAGGCTATCAATTACACATATATTGATCCGGTAGTACTATATTATACAGCATTAAATAAAAAAGATCTTGTTGATGTTAGAGTGACGAATGTCCAAAATGAAGAATGTCGACAACATCCCAAGCATCCTAAAGTAACGTTTTAGCAAGCTATGGACATTTAAGTATTCATTCTAAATTTTCTTTTTCTTTTTGATATTAGAATGCTAGTATTGGAAATAAAAATGTTTATTACAGTCAAAATATTTTAATTGAGCATGATGATGCAATATTATTAAATGAAAATGAAATTATTACATTAATTAATTGGGGAAATTTTAAAATTGTAAAAATCAACAAGTAAGTAAAATGGTGATTGCTGCCCTTTGTTCTTTTTGCTATTGAAAAAGTGTATTTGATTTGAAGAAAAGACATTAGTACAATTGAATCCATTGAAGCTGAAACACAACCAGACAATAAAGATTATAAGAAAACAGTAAAACTGACGTGGTTACTGTTCATCAAAAGTATGTAATACATTTTTCGTTTTGATCAGATCGTTTCTTCTTTTCTTGAACCTCAAGAGAGGTATCAGCAAATTGTAATTGTCACGAAGAAATTTGGTGAGATTTCTAACAACGGTTAAAACTCACGAGGGAACCTCCCGAGATGCCTAACTCCATTTTCAATGATTTATATGCCGACCGATAGAGCATAGTGAGCTAGTAAAAACCCCAAGAGGATTTTTCCCCATGCTGTTTCTTTCAAAAGTTTTTTGAATTTTTTTGCCCTGTAATAGCTGAAAACAGTAGAAATTCTGTAACTCAGTTAGCATAAGTGTTGAGAGGCTGAATTTTTTTGCTATAACCATGGTTAATCTCTACTATTATCAGAAAAAATTTTAGCCTTCTACTCCTATCATTTGCTATTATCCATTCAAAATAGAATGCAGTCGGTAGTTTGTTGAATAACTTGGCAACGCAGATTGCTATCGAGTTCGGGTTTTCATCGTTAGAAAGAGCAATATTGGGGGCATAAACCTACCAGGGAATGAAAAGACTTCAAAGCATATTTCTTTCTCAAAATATTGAATTTCCAAAAAACAGCCGTTTCCCTCAGACAGGTCACAAAAATCCGGTTCACTTGAAAATGCAATATCTCAAGAATGGAACATTCTTTTTGACTGAAACTTTCAGGATATTCTATGAGCTAGTAGACCTATCTATGGGCAAAATTTCAGGTCAAAATTCCCCAATTTGATCTTTCGAAAATTGGTGAAAAATTGAAGAGATTTTGTCTTGCTTCCCACGGGAAGGCCAGAAAAATCTGGAAATTTCAGAGTTTATAGAGTAGACAGTAGGCTACTATATGGCGAAATTGAAACTGAGAATACACCTACTTACCGGAACCAGTCATCGGTTTTCTAGAGAACCCCTGGAAACCCTCTAGAAAACTTTTCAACTATTTTGATTTTCAGACAGACTTATGCCCCCAACAATTCTCTTTCTAACGGTGAAAACCCGAACTCGATAGCTATCAGCGTTGCCGAATTATTCAACAAACAACCGACTGCATTCTTTTTTGAAATGGATAAAAGTTTTTTCTCTATTTCTTTTCTTCCACTTTTCTAATTTTCAACAATTGAAGAAAAGTTGCGTTATTAGAAATACAGCGTTATTAGGATAACGGCCAACTATCCCGCCGGTATAAGAGTAAAATTTGTCGGAAAGAATTTCTTGTCAGACGCATTAAAAAAGGTTTGTGTCATCGAGAAGAATAAAAATATCATTTTATAATATAAACTCAATAGCGTTTCATCTTTTGCTGGATATAAAATCTTGTTTTTTGTTCATTACTAAATTTGATCTCAATTGAAAAAATCTTGCATTTTCCATAGAACTGAAAATTTTTATAAACTAGCAAATAATAGACTGAAACTTTCTGTGAAAATAGTAGGCATTAACCATGGTTATAGTAAAAAAATTCAACCTCTAATCACTTATGCTAACTGAATTACAGAATTTCTACTATTTTCAGCCATCACAGGGCAAAAAAATGAAAAAATTCGATAACTTTTGAAAGAAACACCATAGGGAAAAATCCTTTTAGGGTTTTTACCAGCTAACTATGCTCTATCGATTGGTATATAAATCATTGAAAATGGATTTCGAAGAAATTTGAAATTCGAAGGACAAAATTGATCAAGCTGTTAAAGTATTATTGAATTTAAAAGCACAATACAAGATGCTAACTGGCATACAACTTGTTGGTGCTGGTGCTGCTCCTCCAAAGAAAGCCAAAAAGAAAACATCAACACAGCAAAGTGACAAAAAATCGGAATCTGGAGACCAAAATTCCAAAAATCCAGAATTTTTTAATGGAGTGCTGTTATTAAACCGCATCAATTTTGATGCTAAAAAAGATCAAGAAAAGAACGATTTAGATTTACCATTCTGTGCTAACTATGAACGAAAATCAGAACAAACAAAAATGTTAAATTTTTTAAATTTATTAGCTTTATTATTAAATAGAAAAGGAGAAGCAACATATGTTTTTTATCACAATATAGAAAATCAATTGTATATCAGTTGAAATTTCACAGTTACTGATCACAAGTATTTTTCTGATTTTTTTCAATGCATAAAAAATTACATCGACGCACAAAAATCCGTTGATAAAAAAAATGTTCGACAAATACTTCAATCATTAGTATTCCAATACACAGAGAAAAAAATTCTTCTTACACTTTAGAAACCAAAATATGAGCAACCTTTGAAATGTAAGCCATTCGCTTGAACGTCTTACATACACTATATTTCTGAATGCTTTTTTATCTATTTTAGATCTGGAACAACTGAAAGAAAGACAAACTGATGTTGTTAATTACATTAGTTCAAATAACATCTCGATAATGAACTTGTCAAAGATTGCGGTTGAACGTAGAGTAATGCAAAGAAATAATTTATCACAACAGAAATGTATAGAAAAGATATTTGAAACATTAGAAGAATTCATCAGTTTGATAAAGAATAAAAATAATCTTTCTGAATCAACATTGGTCGATCGTATAGAAAAACAATGCACCGTATTATATTATTATGAATTACTATTGAAATTTATTCGTGATGATAGTCCGGATCAATACAGAATAATATATCGTTTGTTAAATAAATTAAGCCACCATAATCGTTCAATATTTAAAATATTAGAATGTTCATTGACACTGGCGTTTAACACGAAATTTAAAAGTGTTCAGTATCAAATCATACCACCACATTGTCGTGTTGTCAAAAATCTCACGCCACTTAAAACAACAAACATTTGACAATAAACATAAAACAACAAACATTAAAACAATAAACATTTTGACGATTTATGTCGTAATTGTGGCTATGATACTAATTATACAGATATAAAACAACAAATTGGTCAAAAGTGTTTATCTGGTATAGAAGATGGAAAAGAAACCACAATTTTACACTCATGCTGAGCTGATAATGATGAAATTTATCAGTGGGCAACGAAATAACAACAACGTCGGAAATTTTATACTTGGCATTTCCAAACAACCATGTTATTTATGCTATTGTTACTTCGAATGGATAAATGCACATTCAGATCAGAAATTCATATTGTCAGAAAGTCATAATAAAATTTATGGATTATGGGATTTTCCAAATGGAAATGAAGAGGATATCAAAATAGTTAATGATCATCTCGGTCAATGGTACCTTCAGGTGTACCGCAAGGATCGGTTTTAGGTCCACTTCTATTTCTGCTTTTTATAAATGATCTACCAACAATTGCGTCGGCCTTCGCACTGTACAGCTTATTTGCCGACGATCTTTTTGTTGTAACTCCTTTCCTAAAATCGGATTCTGTTACTAACATTCAACACTTAATCCAACAGGAAATTGACCATATTGCTACTTGGTGTGTGAAAAACTG
>CAJNOQ010003006.1:0-21816 GCA_905250885.1 Didymodactylos carnosus | reverse complement strand
AATGATTATCAAGATGTTGATTGTAATATAGCCAGGGAAGATCGTTATTCCAGTCGAAAAACATCCTATGGAATAATATTATCAATGTTTAATTGTGGCATAATCATCAGTTATCACGAATTATATAGATCAGAATCTCCATTGAGAGTGTTGTATCATCTTTTCGAAACAATTAAACATTGGTCACCATCAGTATCTGTCCCACCGTATCTCATTTACGACAATGCTTGTGGTTTATTACTTACCCTGAACACACGTATGGGCAATGGTAAAATTATACAAACACCCGCAAGTTTAACGTTAGCGAATATGATATTTGTGGTGGATAAGTTTCATATATCAAATCATAAAAGAGATACATGTAAAACAAAATGTAATCCATATACATATCCGGATGTATGCAAAATTAACACACAAACGTGTGAACAACAAAACTCAAAACTAAAACAGTATCAAAACGCTTTTTCTTCTTACTCATCGCCCAAAAGCAAAGTCTTTTCTCTCTTGTTATTTAATCAACTAAATTGTGACAAACTCAATTTGTCGCTTTATAGAACCTATACTTAGGAAAAGCAAACAGCAACCAAACGAGCAGACAGATCGAATATTGTATCTTTTATTTTCATAATAAAAAGAATAGAATCTTCACCCTACCATCATAACAAACGTGATCGACCAACCTTCCCCGGTTTTCAACAGTATGTCTCTTCAATACGTACCCTCACAGTTCTCCAGTTCTCAATAATAGTATATGTAATGAGATACATATTATCACAGTTCTCCAGTTCTCTACGGCCATTCCAAATGTGGACTTACCCTTATTACAATCCGTGACGTTGTCTTCAACCGCAAAAGAACTTGGGAGCTTGTTTCTACTACAGAATTGTATAAGACACTAAGATCTACCAACGTTGAACAAAAGAATAGATTTCGTTGGACCGCTGAGCCAGGGGACACGAAATGTCCAGCGTAACGGACTTACAAAAACAGAAGTGAATTTTGAAGTATCCGAGAAAGGCGAAAAGTTCAGTGATTGTCCACACTCACGATGGGATTATATGTAATGAGATATGTATTCTTACAGTTCTCCAGTTCTCCAGTTCTCACAGTTCTCCAGTTCTCACAGTTCTCCAGTTCTCAATAATACTATATGTAATGAGATATGTATTCTTACAGTTTTCCAGTTCTCCAGTTCTCCAGTTCTCAATAATACTATATGTAATGAGATATGTATTCTTACAGTTCTCCGGTTTTCCAGTTCTCGATAATACTATATGTAAGGAGATGTGTATTCTTACAATTCTCCACTTCTCACAGCTCTCAACAGTATATGTACCCCATAGGTACCCTTACGAGTCACACGAAAAAGACCTATTAATACGCATAGTACTGGTGTTTGTACTCGTGATTTTCAGTACATAACATATTCGTATTATGACATCTCTGTGTTACAGAAGCAATATGTGAACGGATATTCGAAAAAACGACGAAAAAAATCACTAAAATAGCAGTATTCTTGGATTTCAACTACTTTACACAACGTTTTCTCAGTTTTTGATGTCACCACTGGATAGCTCTTGGAAAGTTACGTACACTGACGAAGTTTCGAGTTGCGTCAAGATTTCCTTCCTCATCATTCAGGGTCAGAACTGCTTTGAAAACCACGGTTTACACAGTATAATATCCGTAAGTTTTTACTAGAGTCTTCTAATTCAAAAGTGATAACGTCAGTGGATGCAGCAAAAAATTCTGCATCGATCGGTGTGCTTTTATTAAGGTTTAAAAAATACTTTTGTGAAGAAATGGATTTAGTTCTGAATTTTTGAGGTTTTTGGTGAAAACCTGTAATTCCGAGATTCTGACCGAACAAAACTTTTTCATGAATTCTAACATCGGTATTCGGGATCAGCATGATCGATTACATATATCTAGACATGTTTGAGAAAAATCAAAAATGAAAAGTTTTTCGAAAACCCTGAGGGGGACCTCAGTCCTCGAAAACCCGGTCGAGAGATTTCGCGAAAAACACTATCTGGAAATGTTCCTGGGCATGCCCTGACATCATTTCAATGCCAAAAAGCCGAAAATGTTTTGGGCCAGAAAAGGGCCCTAATGACCCACGTCCATTTATCATAATCTGAGTTTGTAGCTGATTGATAATCCAGATATTTAGTTGAATCGCGTGTCGGATGTCTAACATCAACATCGTGTTCATAGGCATCTACAATTACATCATAATCATAGAAAATATCTTCATTGGAAATACCGTTAAATCTCTCAAAGAAATGTTCTAATTTTTCGTGGCATTCTCTTAGTGATATACTAAATGACCCAATAAAATTTTGCTTTTGTAAAATTATACGAACGGTACCATAGCTATAGATAAGACGTGCGATACAGCACTGGTTTTTATACTTGGAACCGAAACCAGTTGCTGATTTATAATTCAGGATTGCTTCGTTGAAATCACTTTTATTTTTATTTATACCTCCTAATAAGATATAACAGTGTGTTAGTTCATAAGAATTAGTTTCGGTTTTTGGATAATTTTTGAGTGCTGCATGTAAATGCGATGTTTTTTCTTCATTGTTATCACATAGTAAACGTCCGAGATAATAATAACAACATGATACTTTATTTGCATAGTCAATCTGAGTTGATAATTCTGTAAAACGATCTGGAATAGATTCATAGTAAGAATACGCATATTCGCCATCATCTCGCTGGTAAAGCCACATATGTGCGTGAGAAAGTTCTTTTGATATAAGGAAATGTAATCTCCTCCGGATTGCAATCATGACAAATGCTAAGAAATTTGTCATAAGCAGCACAATTCATGTTTATATTGTCATTTTTCAGTAGTTTTCTAACGGTGTAATAGAGAAGTTTTTTATAAGTTGGGTGATGGTCGTCGCTATTGTCTTTTGGTGCCATATCTGACAGGTCGGCGTATATACCTTCTGCAACATCTTCTGAACATATGAGACTCTTATCCATACTCAACATCATTATCGCTAATTTATGTGAATAGTAAATATGAGACAGATCAGAAGCTACTCCTATTTCTGTATATAACTCACTCATGAAAGGGTAGAGGTTAGTGAGTACATGTTCAATATATCCGACGTTTAAACTCTGTTGATTCATCCATCATTTAATTGTTTCTCGTAGCCATACAATTGCAGCCTTGTTCATTCCATTTGTGTCGTTGAGAAGAATAATAAAGAAATCATCAGAATAAAGTTGTCTGTAAATTTTATTTAAGGTACAATAACATTCAATTGCTAAATTATATCGCATTTGGCGAAAACAGGAACATGCTAAACATTCATAAATGTACCGTATCCATTTGAATTCTTTTGTTAGAAATTCATGCGGACATGCATTTAAAAATTTACGAGTTTGAACGTATTCACAGTCGAAGTTGTCTCTGTGGCCTCTGACGATTATCTCGCATGCAATAAGATATCCTTCATAGTTTCAGGTTCGATTAACTGTAGCGTTTGTTTTCCGAATTTATGTAAGATTTCATTTCCTACAGGCACATTGTGATTAATATAGAAATGATTTGTAACGGTATTTAGAAACTTTTGCTACAAATGGATCTCTTATTACCATTTTTTTTCCAAAAATATGCTTTCCTCTCGACATGTACGAAAAATGCTGAAGGTTACGCAAAAAAAACTGACTTTTATTGTGTAATTTTCAGCATTTTTCGTATATGTCGAGAGGAAAGCATATTTTTGGAGAAAAATTTTCATTCTGAGATGTCTTACATGAACGCATTTTCGGATTTTAAGTAATAATCGATTTAAAAGAGTTGTTAAATTGTTAATTACATTGTTTTTAGCCGTGTATTTTTTATTAGTTCCAGTAGGTGAGTATTCTGCGACGTCTTTTAATTTTACGAGCAAGGGTATAGGAGTGTTTTTTCTTGGCTAATGGATTTTGTGGTTTTCATGTACTATTGGGTTGCTATATGATTTTAGCTAGGTTGGTCCGAATTTTAACTTTGTCAGTCGAAGCTTGAATTCATTATGGGTTTGTATTCTGAGCTTTTCATGGTAAAAAACAAGCGTCCAAAAGTTGACACTTTTTAGTGGGCGGTTTTTTCGTCCCATCTTGGTATGCTTTTTTGCTAGACATTTTTTTTTCTGAACGAATTTTTTCATATGTTTTTTTGTTAGATGGAAAAACAAAATTTGAAAAGATTTTCAAATAATATTTTACTCAGTTTTGAACGCAGTATACTTTGGAAGCGCGTGATCTGCTAGATCGATCCACTATCACTGGAAATCAGTCGTTTCTGAGATAAATTAGTGCAGGAAAACGAATCATCTATGCAGTATGCACTTAAATACTATGGTTGAACAAATTTTTGTGGACTCAGTTTTGTCGGCGCTTTTTTTAGTATACTTTTCGTGGACGTTTTCTAGTGGGCGCTTTTTTGGACGCTTCTTTTTACTGTGAATTGGTATTGGCATTTGTTGATGTAGTTTGGTTATTTTGATTTGTGTTTATTTATTGATGAGGTAATTAATATGAATTTTACTTTTATATTTGTTTAGTTTATTTTGTTTTATTTTCGATTTAAAAATACTAGCGTTTGTTAGTACAGAATTTTTGTTTGTTGTTTCCTCTTAACGACAGAGTTTGTTGTTTTCCTCTTAACGACAGAGTTTTCCTTTTAACGACAGAGGCCTCTGGGACCAAACCTTTTTTCAAAGTAGCTAGCGCTGATAGTTTGAAACTCAGTGCGTCGTAATGTGGCTCGTGGAACGTCAGGTGTGGGTGGCATTTATTGAAAACTTTTAGAATTTTCTATGAGTTCTTTTAACTAGTGCCTACATACAAACCAGCACAGAAACTAAGAAATTTTTATGCGCTATACAACACTATTTCAAAAAAGCCTGGTCACGCTCGCATTAACAGTCCTGCCGGACCAGAACCATTCCGCAGGAATACATAAAAGTCAACAAAAAATACTTGGTTTTTGGAACGGTTTTCTGGAAACCCTCCGAAGCACAGCAATGTCTTTTACTATTCTCAAGTAAAAAATATATAGAGCAGGTAAAATATTCACCACATAACTCACGTTTCAAAACATGATGTACAAAATACGAAGCCAGGCTCATTTATTCTTCTTTTCCAATGGACAAGTCTTCGCGGCAATGTCATTCGTGGTAATATCGGTGTATCAGATGACAGAAAGATTTATGGGAAGATCAAGGATCTTCCTCGACTGGAACTCCCAACCTCTCGATGTCTTTTTCAATAGACAGTACAAAGTCACTGTCTGTCGAGTCTATGATTGACGTACATTCGACAGAATGAAATAATGTTATCCGTCTACACTCTCTCATTTACGATCAATTTTCTGCCTCCGTTTCGTTCCTGTGATTCGATGTGCCTGGTTTAATAGTGGTTATGTCGATGCACATCCTGAACAATCGAACGTTTGTCGATGTTTGTTTCAAGTTCAAACCGGAACACTGTGATATAACAGGATCTGACTGTTTTGCGTTCATTCGATTCAGCTACTGCGAAAAGGCCATCTGTTTTGATCGCTCCTTTGTTAACTACCACACTCGTTGATACTGGAAAGTAGACAAAAAGGCATTTTTAGCGTATGCTTTGTTGATTTTCGCTCTATCTTATCAAGTACTTAAGAAAAAACACTTTACAAGAGAGAACAAACTTTGTATTCTTTCGTAGGAGGATATAAGTCCACACTCAGAATATTAGCTTGGTGGGAGCTTCCATCACAGAGCAGCTGTGTACGTCGCCTATTTAATACGCGTATTTAATGAGAAAGTTTTGAAATTTTTATATTTCGAAGAGCCGATGAGCAGTAAAGCTCAAATGTTCAGATCATTATGGCCACTATGACTACTAGCTTCAATGGAAGTATCAGTTCAGTTAGATTTCTTTTGGCCGAGAAATCAAAAATTCACGGACAAAACTGAGTTTTTTGAAAAGATTTGAATATTTCCAACTCCACCACTACAAAGCACCATGGGTTTAAACCAACTTGGATTGTTTCATTGCTCTCTATGGCCTATTCGAAAAGCGATTTATCACCTCGAAAGGTTCCCACATAAGCAGTTAATATCTTGATAACATAATGCACAATTATAATTATAAGTCATTATTGCAAAAATTATGCTTTCACTGGTTTTTATGAATTTTTAAGCTGAAAAGAAATTTCACTTGTTCATTTGTACCGATTGCATCCTAACTTTGTACTACACTGTTATGACGATGTGCACCCCGGAAGTGCAAATAATTTATGTCCCAATAGAGACAAACTTGCGATCGACCTATAGTATATATCTCAATTAGTACCTATAGTATATATCTCAATTATCCATCGATCTATATAATCAGTCGGTCATTTTCTGAATCTCACTCAATATCCTAGAAATAATTGTCTGTGTGGCGAAGAAGCTTAAAATCATGATGAAACAAAGCGTTTCGAGCTCTAAACGTGTCGCGTTAAAATATTAATACTTTTTCTTAAGTGTTTGCTGTGCATTTGCCGTGTTCACAAGAAAACGTTTTCTGCGACATAAAGAATACATTGTGTATCGCTTATTGCTATAAAACTATAGCTGAGGATGTGTTTAGATTGAAAACCGAAGGCTATTGTTCGCCACAAAGTAAAATATTTTACATTACATAACCTAACAATGAAATATAGTATAAACCTACTTCATAGTTTGACATATTTGTAAGAATATTTATTTTACTAATCCACAATTGAAAAATTATTTTTCACAATTTATCAGTTATTTGATTTAGATGCATGGAAGAAACTACTAGAGAAAAAAAAGACGTTTTCTTCATATTTCATTATTTTATGGGAAATGCATATTAACAAACAGGTGGGACAAAGTAACAAAAGTATTATGCTAATAGAATGAATGATGTTGTTAACTGTGTTCTTAGCCAGTTTCTTTACAATTCAAATAAGTAACACGTTTAGGAATGATGGTGAGTTATTCGATCAAGGTTTATTTACCAAAGAAGTCAGAAACGTTTATTTAGTTAAATATGTAACTTCTAAAACATATTTTCTAAGAAAATCTTGTTGTATAGACGTTCGTAAAAATTATTCAAGATCTTAAAGTAGTTGTTGAAAAACGAAGAATTAATATCGAACAAAGATTTAATATGTCTTCGATTTTCAAGAAGAATGCTATATTTCGAAGATTCTAATAGCTGGAAACATGAAAGTCCTCAAACCTAAATAATATAAGGTATTCTAGCTTGCATTATGTGTCAACTCGATAACCGTTTTAAAGCGGCAAGTGGCTATGGATGCTACTATATTAGTGAGGAGCAAGTGGCTTGTACGTGTCCTAATGATCATTACGTGATGAATCGTCCATGCAGTAAGTGACTGTTTATGGTGGCTCTTTATTACAACTATATTTCGTTGATTTTTAAAGGAGTGTGTGATAGAGAAGATTTTTGTGGTTCACTTGATGTTTTGTGTGCAGAAGGAAACACATCTCTACTCAACGCATATTTCGCATGTGCCTGCCTTAATGGTCAAACCCTCATGGGAAATCCATGTGACGGTAAGAAATTTAATTTAGTGATTGGAGTATAATGAATAGATTTATTACAGGAGTTCAGCAAACAAGCACGTCGACTAGTACCACAACCTTGACAACGTTAACTAGTCATAGTAATATAATGGTATCACAGTCTGACATCACGAGCACAACAGGCAGCGAAACGGAAAGCGATCGGAACACTTCTCATTTGTGTTTCATCCTAACAACAACAGCGAAAGGATCCAGTGGAAATCCAAGGACAAGCAAACTACGACTGACGTTAGTGATCGTTGGTAGTGCTATAATCGGTGTTGGAGTAATAGTAACCGCATTTATGATGAAAAGGCAGATAGGTTATAAAAATGGACGATTTATGCGTAAAAAACGGCGTTATTCTTTGCCGTCAGAAAATCGAATTTCTGTTCATGGTGTGGCCTAGACATCGATAATTGTTGAACATAGTTTTGACTCTCCTCTGGTTCGTGTGTTATTTGCACTTTGTATGTAATTTGGTGTCGTATATTCTTTTTCCACTTCATTATTACATATATGATATTTGACCTAAAATATAATAGCCACTGTTAAAATAACTACTACCTCATTACATCCTCGATTCTCCTTTGGATAAATCATCAACAAAAGGAGCTAGAGAATTCGAGTATTCGTTATTCAAAAGAAGAGAGATTTTAGGACATATTTATCTAACAAAGTATAAACTCAAAAATGCTTTTTATACTAAGCTTTCTAGAATATCTTTGGAAAATCAGTTTACAGATCAAAAACTTAAGTACGAATAATTTAATTTTTAGTTAAGTAAATGTCGAACATCACGAAATCATATCGGTTCTTGGCATTAGTGAAACTCTCCGGTTCTACTATTGTGAGCAAAACGTTTCACAATAGAATCAGGCAGGCAGGTGAAACATCACTGTTTCATGACGTACTAGTCGTCAAGGTATAGAAAAAGACAGCGAAAACTAAGTTGATGATCTATAAGATATTCCAGGGATCGAATCCTGAAACTTAGGCTTGTCTTTCCTTCTTGTCTTCGAAAATATCAAAACACAAAAATGAATAAAGGAATAAAAATTTACACTACTTCAGAGCTCTGATATCCTGAACAAAGCAAGAACAGTATACGAGTAGCCCAAAAGCGTAACTATAACTAGTTTTTAGAATAAAGAAATAAATATCGAATGAAATAAGAACAAAAGTCAAATAGTAATAAAAGGTACCGACTTAAACTCGACGAACAAACTCTACCCAAGTCCACTTTCTTATCGCATGTCGTGACGCGAGTCTGTTTAAAAATTCGCGGTAGGGTCGCGTAACGCGTTTGTTGTAAGACTCGCGAAATAAGATATGATTTTTGGCGCTCGCTACTTTTTCGCGCTCATACAAAAATCAATGGCTCTTAAGTATTTTACTATAGTTACTATTTAGTCGCGTTTCCGTCGAATATCAGTAAATGAGCCACGCTACTTTGACTCGCAGCGAATGGCTTACGCGCAATGCGACTGCAGAAGGCTATATTAGTCATATCGCAAGCCTTCGTTAAGATGTAAGATTTTGAAAATTTTTTCGAAAAATCAATAACAGTAATTTATCGGGCGCGTAAGCAAAACAAAGCGGTGGGTAGGATTTGCACGGGACGCGATCCGAGCGCGACCGTTATAAGAAAAAAGTGTCATGCCGCAATCCCGAATTACAGTTTTTTCCAGTAATAAGAGTTGGTCGCAATCGCGCCACGACTTCTTAGCGCTCACGGCAAGAGTTGCGCGACTTTAACGCTCGCGGAGCTCGGATCACGTTGGCGACGTGAATGAAGCAAGAAAGTGGGCTTGCGTACAGCTTTCACTACCAGTCTTTCTTGGATTTAAGCCATTCGCGTACTTGAGTGGCCAAAATATACATTTTGGCAGTTAAACGAAAAAGTTAAACAAAAAATACTCTTGCTGATTGTTAAACCTGCTGCTCGCCTCTAAAAAACTCATGGTGATGCAACTAATGTAAATTTGCTCTCAAAACGCCTGTACATCTGCTTCGAGGAAAACAAATTAACATCGAAATAAATGCGCATGTTTTTTTAGTCTGGCTGATTTTGTCCGTTTTTATTGTAGAAGTTGGGTATCCTTTGTGTACAAAGACAATTATTACGTCAACAAACAACAGGAGATAATTCCATTTATTTCATTCGCCTGTTGTATCATATCTTGGATTTTTAAAATATTCAACAAGTTTTTTGTATCAAATCTTCTTTATCAAATTTTGTTTTCTGTTAATGATTTCAATTATAAAAATGGTTCTTGACCAAGTTCTACACACTCGTAATACCTTTATAGCAATGATTTAAATATTTTCAGAAAATCCTAATTTATTCAAGTATTTCGCTTGTGTTATAGCATGAGAAACTTTAACAAAATCATATTCACGATTCAATGAGGCTACTAATGAACCGACAGGATACCCTTTATTTTGATCATCACTACTTTCTTTTATTTTTTTATGTCTGTTGCCTCGAATTTACTCAGGTTTAGCTTTCTTCTCTTTCTTAACCAACATAACGAAAGATGAAAATGCCAGTAAGAAGAAAAACGAAAGTAGAACGGTCCGAATCAGAACATCTATATGCTAATGTCGAATGAAGTGAAAAGTAACTAAATAAAAAAGAGAATGAAAAAAGGATTTTCCTTTTCTGGAAGGAATGGGTAGAAAAAGTAATGTCTGCACGCGTATCTGTGTGTGGCTGTGCTTATGCACTATTTAGTCAATTAGTCACCGAACACAAGAAGAAAAACAATAATATCACTTGTTGAGAGTAAAGAAAACGTTTATATTGCAATACAAATTACAAGAAAGAAAAAATTAATATATGCCTCTTAGATACACAGCCATGTTCTTTACTTGTCGTACTATATAATCACCACCACGTTTGTACATTGCAAACACAAGGTTGAAATATATCGATCAACATCTGCACCTTGGCCTTATTCTGACTTCAAATTGGATTGGACTCCACATATCCAAGCGCGTTTCTGCTTGTTGCACTCTCGCCAATGTTTGCTCAAATGTAACAGATGCATCATAATCACAAAAATTGATTATATCATTTCTAAGATGATCCAAAAAAACCTTTTTTAATCGATTATCAGGCATATTCGGTTCCATTTCGAGACATGAAGTTTGTGAACGATTAGCAAATGAAGATAGAGTTTCATCTTGCTCTTGACTGACAATTTTTATCTTATATTGAGTTGTTCAACTTCTTCGCTTGACCGAAATCTTGATAAAATAATGCTTTAAATACAGTGCAAGTGTTGGGTATTCTATTGAAGGGGCAAAGTGTGAGTGTCGTGTAGAAAAGGATCACACCGAACGTTGCCTGGTTTGACTGTAGCAGCGTAGTTGACTGTATGAGAGTCAGATAGTGTTATGAATATCTGTCTTGTAAGTGAATGATTTAGTAGAAATGTTCAATGTAGTTAGATAATATAGTGGTCGGTCATTAATATCGTATGTTATATAGCAGTTGATGTATATATGTTCTGTCGAGACTCCTGCGCGACAGCCCCGAATTCCACCCTGTCTGTCCTGTTCTGTCGGACAGACGGGATCGAGGCAAGAAAAAAATTTCGCGGGGTCGAAACAAGCGAGAAAAATTTTGTCCAGTGAGTTTTGTCTTTTAATTGTAATTCTGCTGCAACTTCAAATGTTTAATTCTCGTAATACTATCCAGTCAAAACCGTAACCTTACAATAACTAAAAATTAACCTGGAGAAGTGAAATAGTCTGGATTTAAACTTAAGAAGATGTTCCATATCTAAAATTAGGTTTACAATTCTTTCCTTTCTATTCTGATGTAGTAAGTGAGTGAATGTAAAACATTCTTTTATACAGGAACTTTTAATTTTAGAATAAAGCAAATTACGCTTAAATTTTGTCATGCCGATTTTTTGCAAAAATAAGTTTGAGACTTTAAGCTTCTTTTGTAATAGTTACGGATTATCACAACAGAAGTATTTTCAAAAAATACAGGCCAAAAGAGCCTGTAAATTTTTTCATGGGACAGACGGGTTTGGGACAACATTACTTGCTCACGGCCTCGGGCTTACGGGACTAGACAAAAATTTCTATGTTCGGGCTCGGGGCAACAGAAAAGGTTTGTCCCGCAGGACTGTACATAGCAGGACGGAATTGTCGAGAGACTTGATCGGACAGTAGCTGCTCAATACGACTGCCTACGCTCCTTCTTTCTTGTTCGGAATGATAATAGTGAACGACTCAGTGCTCTTCACAGTGGAAGGTTTACATGTACTAACTAGGTATGTTACAAACCCAAACCCAAGCGACTTGGGTGTATTGGGTTTGGGTCTGGGTACCCAAGTCTAAGACTTGGGTTTGGGTATTGGGTACCCAAGTCTCGGACTTGGGTTTGGGTTTAGGTCAGTTGCCAAAGTACGTTAATATTCTTCTTCAATAAAACTTAGCAGTAGTACCTTACTTTCTTCTGTCATACTATTCATTTATCTTTTTCTCTTCATCGTCGGTGGTTTCGCTTTCAAAACTTCACTTTTTTTCTTTAGTTTTCCGTATTCTTTTACATCATTTTTTATAGTGTACACCAATCATTTGTTAACATATGTGTGGCATGTTATCAGTGCGTATTTCTTTAGTATTTTTCTCTGTTTCAAGAATCAGGATGATATGAACAAGTTAAATAGAATAAAACATTCAACTGCTGGATATTTGAACTAATCCAAAATGAGCTCTTATCGTTAGCGTTAGGCATTACGTATGCCCACAGGCCGAAATAAACATCTTACATCCTGTTTTCTCAAAGAGCCACAACAAAAGAAGGTATCTCAGTTAAAAGGAGTCTTTTAATAACCCAAGTCTGACCCAATATCCAAACCCAAGTCTCAGACTTGGGTACCCAATACCCAAACCCAAGCCCAGACTTGGGTTTGGGTTTGTAACATACGTAGTACTAACGTAGCCGTCAGTATTTTTTTCTGGTGCGCATGAATCTTCTACAAATCCCAAAATCCTATGGATGAATGTTTCTTTGCCATGTCACAACTCATAGGCCCTCTGTAGAAAAACGTTCGTTTAGCTTTTTTGTTCGACTAATTAACGTTATTGAAATTACGAATTTAATTGTTTTTGTTCATCTGTTAATGGTACGTACAAAACATTGAAATGTTTAGTTGTCAACACAGTACCATTCGCCAGTTTGTCATATTGCATCATGTTCTGTTCGCTTTCATTACCAACAGGTACGATTAATCGCCCACCTTCTTTCAATTGTCGAATCAATTCATCTGGTCTCTGACTGGAAGCAGCACCAACATGAATAACATCATACGGTGCAGAGCGACGATAGCCTAGTCGGCCATCACCTTTCATTATTTTAATTGTCCCATCGTTTAATAGATGACCACCATTTTTTTTAATATTTTGAATGGATAAATCAACCAACTCTCTTATATGTTCAATACCAATAACTCGACCATTGCTTCCATGAATCATTCGTGCAAAACAAGCTGTTAAATAGCCACTTCCACTGCCGACATCCAGTACTTTTGAGCCAGGTCGTAGTTTATCTTTCAACATTTCAAGTGCCAAAGCATGCATGTGTGGAGCACTAATGGTGACCTTCAACGAAATAGAAAAGAATGATGAACAATGAACGAAAAGGTTTGTGAGGGAGATCCTATTTTGGATCGGAGGTTCTGAAACCCCTCCTCAGACTTAGATGGAAACTTAGTAAATGATATCAATCAAGGCAGCTAAAGCTCTAAAGCTGGAGAAGTGTAGATAACTGTCGGAAGGTAGGGATACTCCTTTGGTTAAATATACTCAGCTATGCAGGCTTTGGAGAAGTAGAGACAGAATACTCCACCTTAAGGCTACCGTTTCCACCTTAGACAGGCTGGTTTGAGTTAGTCCGATTTATTCCCTGCAGCGGAAAGATCATTTTTTATTAAGCATTTTTTACCAAAAAGATCTGAGGGAGTTTCCAGGCGCAAGTTTTTGATAGAGAAAAGGTTTCTCAGAAAGAACTACATCGTTCAATGGAAGTTTTAATGCTGGCTACGAATATCACATTTATCTTAAACAAAAAACGTTTCGTAAAAGGAATTTATGCAGGAAACCTCTAGTATAATGTAAAAAAAGCTTGCATTTTTGTGAAATGTCATATACATAGAAGAATATTTACGCAAAGCTTCAGCTGAATCCTGACTTCTAAGTCCTTAAAGGAAAATTTAGGGAATACTACAGATTTTGCTTATGAAGCAATTTTCATTGGCTGTAGATGTATGGTCCAGAGTTGTAACCGGTCTGGAAATACTAGACCGGTCCGGTCCGGTCAGTCACCGGCCGGTCTAAAAATATTTCAGACCGGTAAAAACCGGCGAGTTCATCAAGTTTTTTCAAGTAATAACTTTGATATTAGGGACAAACTTTTGTTCTGAATACCTACAGATTTTAACGCCTGTCTTTTCTGTAATGCTTATACTGGAATTCTAATACCAAAAAAACCAACTAATATTTTCAAGATTGGGTTTCTTCTGCATGGGATAAGGTTCCTTCCCACAAAAGCCGGTATTTAATTTCCATTTCTTTTGTTATTTCGTTCAAATTTGTGCGAGAAAATGTATGTATACAATGTATACACACATTTTCTTGTGCATACTTTTATGCATACTATATATAGAAGTAATAAAGTCAAATGAATGGTAAGATCAAAAATGAATGGTAAAAAAAAAAGAAAAGAAAACAAATGGAAAGAATAAAAAGAAAAAATTTACATTTCAAATAAAATTGCCACTCTCTCTTTCCTTTAAAAAAACTACTAAGCACCCATACATGGTATCTTTCTGATGAAAAATGAACGAATATGCACAACTTTGTGAAATCGGTAAAACCGGCCGGTCCAGTTCACTCAACCGGTCCGGTCCGGCCGGATCGGTTACAACTCTGGTATGGTCATACAAAAAAATAATGACGAAACTAAACTCGAAATACCTGCGTATGACAGAACGGCAAATCTGGTAGGAGAAAAAAAATGTGCTCTTTAAGATCGATTCAGTTATTTTGGTTGGAAATTATTGGAAATAGTACTACTGGAAATACTCATCTCCTGTTCAAACAAGGGCATATGTGTTGAAAAAACCGAATGGACCAAAATGTTTCTTAAGTGCCCTCGTCCTTTCAGACACATTTATGCATCTTTTTGCCAATATTATGGGCAAAATATGGATGAAAGAATGAGTGGAAAGCTTGTGCTAAATTGAGGCTGTCCTAAACTGTGCGCATTTATTACACCGCAAAGACATGCTGCTCCGAGGAGGCAGAGAAAGTATTTTTAACTTCTTCATTCTCACAAAGTATCTTCGTACCTCACTACAAACTTACACTCACTCTTAAAAAAAAGTACAATCTTATACAATTACAATAACTCACCGAATAACCGATATCTAGTGGTGCATCAATGTAAGCAAACTTTCTATCAAGAACAAAATCACCACGATCAGTTTGTAACATTGCTTTTTCAACTCTATCATCCGTTATTAATCCATTGGAATGTAAATTCGTTACAAGTTCATAATTAGTATTTCCAGATGAATACCAAGTCATCGCTGAAAGAGAGCACAAATATTTCTTAAAATTATCACCTATGGGAAAAATCTAGATACATTTTGTCTGTAATCGGGCGATACACGACTAGTTGTCATCTAGATTACTAGTTGGAAAAGGAACTTTTAACTAGATGCGTTTGCATGTACAACTAGCAATCGTTAACTCGAGTGATAAATCGATAG
Organism: Didymodactylos carnosus; assembly: GCA_905250885.1. Taxonomy (NCBI): domain Eukaryota; kingdom Metazoa; phylum Rotifera; class Eurotatoria; order Philodinida; family Philodinidae; genus Didymodactylos; species Didymodactylos carnosus. Next base: position 6,428 of record CAJNOQ010003006.1, on the reverse strand, counting down.
CTGCATTGAGGAGAACTCTAGCAATCGCCCGATTACTAGATTTTCACCGTCGTTACTAAATAATTGCAATCGAGTATAAATCTAGTAATCTAGGTTAATCGTGCGATAATAGATGTTTATTTCATGCTTGGGAATGCAAAGGTTTTGCAACCTTAAGGGTAGGCAGTACGACTTTTTCTTAAATTTCGAAATTTTCTCTTGTCGCACAACTGAGTGTAGTACTTACTCCACGTCACATTGATAGTAACTTTACTTGTTCTATTTGCTCCATGCATGATAATTGGTGTGTATAGCTCATTCATGTAAATTGTACGGTCATATTTATTTTTTATTGCTATAGTCAGACGGTAGCTGTGATATTCTTGAACTGATTGGATTGGATATTTTAACCGAAATTTTATCGGAAATTTCGTGGCATTTATCACTTTTTTCGAGATAATCGTATTTGTTAATTCGTCTTCTAATTCCACGTGAATCCTGGAACCATCAGGTAACAATGTAATGAAGCCGTTATGGTTAGTGATAATGCCCTTCAGGTAAGAATGCTTTCTCGTGGCAGCTGCTAACGATGCTACAATAACAATAAAACATACACCAAACAAATCTGGATACAGAGATAAACCTGCATAATCTGAAGCGCACTCACTTAATTGTAGGAGACTAAACACCAGTATGAGATAACGATACATTTTCTAGTTTCAGTCTAACAAATCCTTTATCGCTACGAACAAAACAAAAAAAATTAGAATTTTAGGAGCTGAAATTTTTCTTATATAAATAGTTTACATAACGCTGGGATTTATAATAGGTCTGATTCGTCAAGTTTTGTTTAGAACTTTCTTTATATTCTAGAAAATAGTAAAACGTTTTCGAGCTTACCTTTATATTTGTACTACACCTGTGTAGAATATTCATGTCATTCTGTTTTCTTTTGAAGAGAGATTAAATTATCTATTTTATTTCACGTGTGAAGGCCAACTGGCGTTGGATGAAGTCGTTTTATCCTGTTGGTCCTTCCGCTACTTTTCAAGATATAATCTCTTGCGCTTACTATGAAAATCCTTCATTAGGCTTCTCCCCTTACGTTATCACTCTCTAAAAAAAAAGGTTTATTACGAAACTTAAAAGGGTATAGAGAAGTGCAATGATTTCTAAACCCTTTTAGGTTTCGTAGAAGACAAGGTACAGTACGAAACCGTTTTAAGTGCATTGAAACGATTGATCAGCACATTTGCTTATTTCGTTATGTTTTTTCCCCATGATTTTTTCTCGAAAAATCAAAAATTATAGAGGTTTCAGGTATTTCTTTGGCTCAGTTTCCGCCGCCCTATACAATGAAAACACGCCTAAGCTGCTGAAATGGTCCACTTGCTCAGAAAAAGAGATTTTTAGAAAAAAAACTGCTAGAATTTATGCACTTAAACGGTTTCGTACTACACCATGTCTTCTACGAAACCTAAAAGGGTTTAGAAATGGTTGCACTTCTCTACAGTCTTTTAAGTTTCGTAATAAACCTTTTTTTTTAGAGAGCACTCTCTGGTACACGGATTATTCTGCTCGATAGTTGTGTATTCATATAATCCCTTTTCTTTCTTTATTCCTTTTACTGTTCAGAAAGGGACAAAAATACAGACGCTGTTTAGTTCCTTTCTCAAGCACCAGTAATCGATCAGAATCAGCGCTTCTAAACAAGGTAAGGTATGCGATACGTCTTTAACAATGCTAAATTCTAGTAAAAGGCTGTCTTTTTGCAAAGAATATCCATAAACTGTGAGATCGTCCCTACCATGCACTTCTAAAGTCAGACAAATATCATGAACTGGATACATGATATTTTTGAGATGTTTTACTGAAAAGCGTAGTTTTTTCAAACAATGAGAATTTTCTGAATTTTGAAAAATTGAAAAGTCCTATTATTATAACTTTGTTACTTTTTACACCAATGTCGGGAATTATTTATAGAAAATGCTCGGCGAGTTTCAAAAAGTCCATATATAAGTTCCTTGAGGATTTTTCAGCTGTTCTGGAAAAAAGTAACGATGACTACTCTATAACTCTATGGTTCTATTCATGGAGAAATAATCTGCTCTCAAAAGAAATTAACTAGCTTTTGCGATATAACTACTTGTTTCAAGGCCTGAGCACAGAGAGGAAAGCTGGTATTTGCACTTTTTTTTTATAAAGCTATAGTTCGTTACTTTTCCAAAACGCCCATCATTAACACTTATTCTAAACTGGGGAAGCAATGAACATACTCACTTTAAGAAATTTAAACCGTTCTGCGTTTTGTGTTTTAATTGGTACAAAGACGATAAGGTCGAACAGCATCTGTTCATTTGGTGAGTATTATTTAGATCTTACTCCAATCTTATCTCGTGCTCACTTAACAGATATTTTAACTTCTCTGAACTTACTGATTCTAAAAAACGTTGAGAATCAAGTGACAAAATTAACGGATGGAGCCGTGATTTACACCGCATTCGATCGGTCTTTACACGGACAAAAAAGGCATGCAGAGCTTTTGTTAAAATTCCATTCCACTGCTGAGACAATTCATCTTTTCTGAATGAGACGCGAAAAATTTGCAATTATGCCCATAATTCTCAGTTTCTTTATTAGAACTCAAGTTTTATGCAATAAAAATATCATATTCGAAATCAGAATCAAAAGCTGAGTCGAATGATGTGCATTTCAATCCTATTTGACTACTTTAATTTTTTTGTCGAATTTTCGCTTTGTAAAACTATCGAGATTTTTCTCCAAAAAATGAAAATCAGCTAAACGTTTCGAAATACACGTCATTCGACTCAGCTTTTGATTATGATTTCGAATATGATACTTTTGTTGTGTAAAACTTGAGTTCTAATAAAGAAATTGAGAATTATGGGCACAATTGCAAATTTTTCGCGTCTCATTCAGAAAAGATGAATTTTCTCGGCAGTGGAACGGAATTTTAAGAAAAGCTCTGCATGCTTTTTTTGTCCGTGTAAAGACGGATCGAATGCGGTGTAAATCACGGCTCCGTCCGTTAACAGAAAAGCTAAATAGGCTTGCAAAATTTGTTACAAAATTAGTTGATTATGGATTTTTGCTTTGGCCATACGATATAGAATCAGACTCTAAATAATATTTCTAGAGTCAGTTTCATACGGGAAATCATACGCAGATTATGAATTTGATATTGGTGCATGTCGAAGTATCGAAAAAAAATTGAAGAAATAATACTTGCATCTCTCTAAAAAACATCCTCCTAGCGATTCAAAATTTCCTTTTACATATCAATCGATGAACAATTATCAACTATACAAAATAATATAATTTATTTTTTGGTCAAGCTGAACTCGCGATTTCTAGATCCAAAATATTCAAAAAAAGCATGTTTGCGAAAAAGCGATTTTTCCAGTTTTTGCCTTGTGGTCGCCCAGAATGTTATTTCTAGAGAGTGGTAACGTAAGGAGAGAAGCCTAATGAAGGATTTTCATAGTAAGCGCAAGAGATTATACCTTGAAAAGTAGCGGAAGGACCAACAGGATAAAACGACTTCATCCAACGCCAGTTGGCCTTCACACGTGAAATAAAATAGATAATTTAATCTCTCTTCAAAAGAAAACAGAATGACATGAATATTCTACACAGGTGTAGTACAAATATAAAGGTAAGCTCGTCCAAAAAATTGATTTTGAGATTTAAATATGGTTGAAGAGTCCTCTTCCAATGCACTAGTTTTTATGCTTTGACAAATGGCTTTTGATGGTTTTCTAGCTGGTTTTCTGAAAGCCTTCGATTCTAAAAAAATAGTATTTTATTGAAATATCACTGCATATGCAAAAATACACGTCGCACATGTCTCCGCATACGTTCATTGGACTTAGTATACGCAAAAACCTATGGTGAACTATTATTATATTTCTTTCCTTCTTCGGTTTCCATTCCGTAAACTTGTTTCACGTTTTTCTCAAAATCTCTTTTAACGACTATAGCGTTTCGTACTTCCAAGATATCCGTCATTTTTCGAGCTAGAAATTGCGGATTGGTTTCAAAAAATAGAGAAATGGTTTTTCCTGATGTCGTTGGACTATTCAAGTTTAGTTTAGTTTAGGAGAAATTTAAAAGTTTTCGACAAGTTAGAGAGATTTTGTTTACTGTTCGAAAACTTTTTAAATTTCTCCAAAACTAAACTAAAATTTAATTCATGGATGTCATGACATAGAAAAAACATTTCTCTATGTTTTGAAACCAATCCGAAATTTCTAGCTCGAAAAATAGCAGCGGAATCTTGGAAGTACGAAAGTTCCCTTAATGTGACATGAAATGTGCAATTCGAAAGCATCTCTCTTTACATAACGACTATAGTCAGCCATCAATAACTATAAATATAGAAAATTTATCCTACGTCATGCCTTTAGTGCAATGTTACCTTTCGATATCCTTCCTCATAAGACATATGAATGCTCATTGTGTGCTCACTGCGCAGTAGACTCATTAGCATTCACACAAGATCTTTCTTAACAAGTGAACAATACTTCCATGTACAATATCTCACATTTACAGATACATTCTGGAGTCAAGCTCAAATTTTTTGTAACATATATGTTGTAGGCAAACTTAAAGGTCAGTCAAATTTAAAATGTGTCTAGGCAAACTTAAAATTTTAAGTTAAACTTCCTATATTTATAGTATGTATATATTTGAAAGAAAATAATATTTTTTATTGATGTTTGACTATAGTCATCATATAAAGAGAAATGCATTCGAATTGCATATTTCATTTCACATTAAATGAAAAGTTTAATAAATATTTGATGACTTGTCGCAAACAATTATTAAGGAAAAAGTGTTGTTATTGACAAACTGACACAAACAAGGTATAATATTGCAATAAAAAAATTCTTTGTTTTCTGTAGTGTATAAGAATTATATATTAAAACATCAGAAAAAGTTTGAATAAGATGGATTAGATTTTTTAAGTAGACACCTCTCTTTTTTGTTATTTCAAAGTTAGTTTCTAAAACTTAGCTTGAATCAGGAGAAGAAGGGGAAAAGTGTACTGTGTCGAATGGTGAAACTACTAGAGTTGTACGTTGTTCCTGGACCGAATGACAATAGCTAAACTAAGGAACGGTTTTCAATATACATCAACGTTCACCGCATACCACGGACAGAGCTAACGAGGGAAGGTTCCCAAGTGTTCAAGCCGTTTAGACTTCATCTTTTAGGCATAAATAGACCTCGATGAGATATGAAAGACCTGAAAAGAATTCATTCCCTCGTGTCTTCATTCCTAGGATATTGAATTTTCAAGATATCCTATGAGGAAATGAGAATAAAACGATCTATGACTATTTTTTGAGAATAGTGGAACATCAACGGCTGAAGCTTTTTCTTCAGTATTACGCGCTCCTTGCACGATCTATTTGGATTTGAACTTTCGGATGATAATTGATTATGATTGAGAGACGTCAGACGAATAATATTATTGCGCTCGCTCATGTTAATATCAAGTTCATCGAGCATCACACGATCGTAGATTCGACCAGGAATCACTTTCATTTGTCTATTGAAAAATACGTCCAAGGGTTAGATTTGACCGGTCGTTTTCCTTCGTATCTCAAGTCTTGTGCATCCCGAAATGTGATCGTATAACCCTTTTCTATCCTATGTAAGCGATGTGGGGAGGGGTATATTGGAGAAACAGGAACATCAGCTCGAGAACGTTTTTTTGGACATACATCACAAATCAGAGTTAAACGGACCTCAACAGTGGGATTACACTTTAGCCAGAAGAATTATTCCATTCGGGATGTTATGATTATACCGTTTGAGACAGGTTATCTTAATGAGGATCATCGAAAAGCACGGGAATCATACTGGATAAAGAAAGTAAACCCTACTTTGAATATCAAAAGTTAATATAACTTAGTGGTAAAAATATTTTATAAAGGTTGTAATTTGAGAATATCATGATCGACTTAGAATTCGATTGTGAAAACCATTTACTGCGTATGAAGGATATTCGCTCCGGAGGCATTCGGATGTGAATTTTTCCATGTCTTCGGACGTGCTCTTTCTCACAGCGCTCAAAATGATTCTCTTAGAAAATACAATGAGTTTTCCGGCGCAGGTTTCCTTGAAAACGAGTTAGAACTAGGCAGCATTTTTCTATCGCGTAGTATGGGTGCCAAAATATGACTTGTACTTCAGTTGGGTTGGTTAGAGATGATACAGAAAACATTTTTATGCAGCTTTGCAGAACAAAATTGGCAAGAAAACGTTACACTTTGTCCTAACTGAACAAAATTTACAATGAGCCCCATTAGAAGGGCGTAGAAAACCGAATATGAAATATAAGGAAAAAGGGCTCGGTCACAAAGGCTTCGAATGAAAAATTTATCAGTCGCTTCCCAACTGATAGACAATTGCAAGGGCTA
>CAJNOQ010003005.1:0-19431 GCA_905250885.1 Didymodactylos carnosus | reverse complement strand
CCTGAAGTGTCTACTTCCAGAATCTGTATTGCTTTTGGTTACAAAAGTGGTTTTTTCGGGATTTTGAGCAAGTTTTCTAAGAGCCTCGAAAAAATGGGTCTTCAAATAATGTTTTTTTCCTGGATACTTATGCAATTACAATTTTTCTGAAAACACAGCTTTGTAGAGCAAACGTTTCTAATCAAAATAAGACTTCGCACAACTCTGTATGATCTTGCATCGAAAAGTTACAGACATTTTCCTAGAAGTCATAAAATCGACTATTTCATACAGCGTTTAACATAGCGTTTAAAAGAGGAAAAAAAAATACATCGACTGACCGGCGTCGATTTTTGAATTAGATGTTAGTTTTTTGTCAAACTGAGGATGTTTCGAAAATCCGGAAGGCTTTTTCGGGTTTCGCAGGGGTTGCCTGGAAAACCAGTAAAGGCTTAACTGAAAAATCGGCGCCGGTCAGTCGATGTAGTTAGGTGTCTAGATTAAAATAAAACAAACCCGAACTCTCCAGCTTGAAGTATATTAAAAATCTTGGGCCATATCATTTAGCCGGGCATTTTGTAGAGAAATGTTTGCTCTTATGTTTGCTATATTCTAAAATATTTCGCGAGTCTCTTTTATCAATCAGTTTAGCAAATACATGACCGGGACCAAGATCACCGAGACCGACCGGGACCAGATTGGTCCCGGTCATTGTATTTGTCAAATTAATTCGTAACGAAGGTCTGTGGTATATTTTAGAATATATAATCTGAAAGAGCAAACATTTCTCTACAAAATGCACGGCCAAATGATATTTTAATCGTGAAGGTGATGAAACGGCAATCAAATCTTTTATCGGGATCAGAAACGTTTTTTGGTCCCGATGCCCATCTCTAGTTCTACTTTCCAATTTGGCGAAGCTTACGAGGAAACCCTCTGAGGTATCCAACTCAGTTTTCTTTCTCTCATATGCGAATCGATAGTATATCGAGGTAGTGAAAAGCCTAAATGGATTCGTACCCATGGCTCTTGAAGATCCCGCTTTCTGGAAAACCAGTTTTTCAAGAACTCTAAAAAGTAAACAAAACCTTTTCTGAATATGGCATGATTGTAGCGCGCAAATGTCTGATTAAAATGAGACATCTCCCAGCTCTACGCAATCTTTCTTTGCAAAGTTGAAAAACTGGTTTTCCAGAAAACCGGACCTTCAGGAGCCATGGACGCAAACCCTTTTAGACTTTTTACTACCTCGATATATACTATCAATTGGCATATGAGCGAAAGAAAACTGAGTTGGACACCTTAGAGGGTTTCCTCGTTAGTTGTTTTAGTTACAAATGTTGATTACCTGCACAAATTTAAATTACCATCAAACGTAATTAAGCCATTACAATTTTTTAATACTATCCTTCAGTTTCGGCGGTTGAATGTGTAGTAACTGTCGGCCTTATATAGCACTTACAATTTTGTTAAAATAACTAAACTACAAGATAACATTCATCACTTGGTCAATCGCTATACCCTTGCCTATTGATCGTAAAAAGTAGTTGAACGAATACGGAATTAGAATGTAGAAATAAAAGAAGCTCTTCGCTTGAAAGTAAAAGTCGCACCAGTCATGACGAGTCGAAAATCACATCATCGACTAGAATGAACTGTAAAAACTGTATTCATAAGTAGGCACCACAGTAAGAGCTTAGGTTCAACGAAAGTTGAAGCAGCAAAACGAATTATAAGCCAAAGAAGTTTTTAATAGCTTGTTGGTACTTGTGACGGAGATATAATTTATTCTGAAAGATCCTGATTAATAGTCAAGGGAATAATCAATGATTTATCTACTTGGTACGCAGTAATAAGCATTCTTTTTATCAAGGCAGCATAGGTTGCAAGTCAAATTTATAATGTTATAATGTGTTAGATATTATAGCGATATAAAACATTAACCTGTAACACGTTGCAGTGCGTTACAGATTAATGCGTTATAATGCGATAGGAATTTAGTAACGCCTTGTAACTATTAACGTGTTAGTCGAATTTATAGCGTTATAACATTATAAAAATGCATTATAACACTATAATTTCAATTTCTGGGCACGTAACGCGTTACGCTAATGCATTAAAGACATGTTTTTTCTAAATTTATCGCGTTATGACACAATAGAAAAGCTAACACATTACAAGACATTACAATATGCCTAACGCATTATAATGCAATAAATACGAAAAAAAGATCCTGTGGGTAATAGTTATGTTGTTCATCAGGTATTTCAAACGTACTGTGTTCGAACCTCGGCGCTAGCAAAGTCATGTAATAATCTTGGGCAAGTTACTTATGTCTTAGTGTCTCAGATCACCCGTCTTACAGCATACTTAATACGTTGTGACGTATAAGCTTCTCCGGCTAGTCCTCGTGACTTTCCGAAAAGCTAGTACGTATTTAGTGAAGTGCATATGGGGAGGGGAGCTCAAGTAATTGGATGAAGGAACTCTGTATCAGGCTAGCCTTCTGGTCAGACCTGCAGTTGATGACTAGTAACGAGATGGGTTTCAGGGATTTCAGAAGTTTGTCAACTGCAGGGAAGATATCGGGCTATGAAAACTGCCACAGCAACATCCTACACCAGTAACGGTAGCCGCAAGGCGGGGTATTCTTCCTTCCTTCCTTCTTTTCATCAAAAAAACTGAAAGCGCGCAGCAAAAGCTTACAGAATTTCTACCGGATCTGGTTGTGTGAGAGAATTCTATTCTAGAAATCCTTCGAAAAGTCTTCTGGTATGAAAGCACAATTTTCAAAAAGATCATTTCTACACGACATTCCGGCCTATTAACCGATCTTCCCATTGCTTAAATCATCAGTATTCTAATAAGAAAATAAGAAATCTTTTATTTCAAAATTTCTTCTTGTATAAAAATTAACAACATAATGTGATATAAAACGACTTGAATATGTTCTTATGTGTAATTAATCCCCTTTTGTATTTCATGCTGATCTGTGCTTATTATAATGTTAATCACTCTGATAGCTCAAGGGCACCATATTTAAATGATCTGGAAAATTTTTCTACCTTTAAAGATTCAGCACATGTTCTAATTCTCAAATAGCTTTCAGACAAACTTTTGAATATGAACGTGTATAATTATTAGAGCATGGTATTAGTCTATCGTTGAAAATTAGTTGATGACTTATTCAACTAGAAGAAGAAGAAAAAAAAACGAATTTATTCTAGATTAACAGAAAACGACGTTTTTTTTCTAACATAATAAAATTCTATATATTGCTACTACAATGTAAAGTTTGTTGATCATCCAAATAATTTTGATATCACTGTTGAAATTACTTGATATAAAAATAAATTTTAAATCTAACAATGTATAAAGATTAACAACTATCATTTTTTGTTTCACATACGAATAGCACAGTAAATAGGCTTTCGACTAGATTCATTATTTTATTCGCCACGATCATTTTTCCACCGTCTTCACCTTGAATTGAAATCCAATTTTATTTATCATATTATCTATCATCTTCTGTTATAAAATCCGTTTGAATAAAATAATAGTAGTATCAAAATGAATATTAATAAATAAGTGTTAAATTGACAATATGGACTAGTATTCAATAATAATTCAATTTGTGCTAAAATAAAACAAAAAAAAAACTCTCCATATAAATTGATCGTATATCTTTGTATGAATGAAGATAGTTATGTTGAGAATCAAATTCCTCAAGTTTCTAACAAGACTTTGATTGTTAACATCAGAATTGATATTTAAATTTATGCTTTATGCTTAACAATAAATGTGATGAATATTTACTTTTGAACAGTTAGTTATTATTCTTTAACACATTTTGTTCATCTATATTGTGATTAAAAGGGGAAAGAGTGGATTAATTGTACTCAAATGATGATATTATGACAATGGACTTGTAAGAGTGCCGCGATATGTTACTTGTATGTTCACGACTTTTGCTAAGATCTCTTTAGAAGAAAGAAAAAAAAATTTCTAATTTTATGAAAATTATTGTCTCTATGTGAATGCTTTTAAGTTTTCTTTTCTGTTCTCTATGATACAGATGGAATATAAATAGGCGGTCACTCATTACATATATATATAAGTACGGTGCAACGACATGTGAGAAGAGAGAATACGAAATCCTACTAAAAGTAATGAATAAATAATATTTGACCATACCATAAGTTTCTGTTGTTGAACTACTATCACTACTCGATGGTTGACGATAGATGTGACGATTATTTTGAGATTTTGTGGGTTGAGCATTTGCTATATTAATTAAACTTGTTTCTAAAATATGAAACCTAATAAGTTAAAATATCGATGTATGTTGCTTTTTTACAAGAAATTGAATACTAGTTGTTTCGACATATATCAGACTAGTTTTTGACTCTCAGTATTTTAGCTCTCTGATGCATGTGTATACTACTTAGGCATATTTGTTAATCGTGAGAATTTACTCTTCCATAACTCAACTAATGGACTTTTTAATCAATTTGTGTGCGATAATATCTTATTAATAGCAATAATGTTATAATTTCTCTCTGTTCTATATCAATTAGTATAGAAAATTATATTATGTAATATTCCTTGAAATGAAAAAAATGTTCAATCAACATTCTCAAAATAATCTAGTAACCTATTATCTTAATTGATAATCGCCTTTTTGACCTCTATTACATCAGACTAAAGACAAAAATGTTAAAAGTTAATAAAGTACTCAGTCAATATTTCTGCCATTAATTGTCGTCGAACTTACCATCAATAATAATAAAAGATTTTGTTGTTTTTAAACGATTCTCCGCTTCACATTCGTATATTCCATACAAGTCACTAATATTTTCAGCCTAGAAAAACAATAAAAATAAGAACAATTAAAAATTAGCTTTAAACGTTTAAGAATGATTCACTCTTTTATAAGCACGCACAAATGTTTAACTAAACTACCATGATTAAGCGCATAGAATTCAAACGATTTCATTGTCTTTTGATGTAAAACGTTCCGGATATCCGTTCAATTTATTATTATCGAGCCGGAAATATTTCGTGATCTTGTTACACTTTTGTCACGTCGAATAATTAACTCTGTAGTGAGTGCATCGATGAGATCATTCATTTGTCTATGTATATTACCTAATTATTGACTTCAAAATGTGTTTATACTCTCTTTAATCATTAAACATCACATCATATTATCCCCTAATTTTATTTTATCGCAGCTGGATAACATATATCTTCACTCCATGTTAAAACATTAAACTATTTATGAATATACAAGAGAGAGAGAGAGAGAAAAAGAGATTATATCACCTTCTGAGAAACAAGAATCGAATATCCGATTAATTGTTCAAATGTTATGTATTAAATAATATTCAATATCCGTTAATAGTTCTCATTCTGTTAATTCTACATCATCTTTAACAACAAAAAACATAATAAATTTTTTGTCTTCTGGGCAATATGTCTTCATATGACTTTGATGTAAAAAGATGCATACACCTTACATTTAATATGACATCACAACATCTCACTGTCTCTCATTCTCTCTAATCATCAAATGACTGTATTTATTTTATTTCAATGAAACGTGTTTGATGCATTCGATTAGACAAGAAGAAAAAGAAGTTTATCTATCATTAGAGAAAGGAAGTTACAGATAGCTGACTCATTTTATAATACAAGGATATGAGACTTGTATAGATTTGATGAGAAAGTACATAATATTCTTAATACAATATAGAATTTTAACTCATCTCATTTCTGCAAGTAGAAGTAACCATATATTTTACATGTATGACATTTCTTACTTTGACATTTAGAACAATATTTAATTGTATATCATTAACAACTTTTTGATGAATAGTAACTGTATTTGATTGTTGTTGATGAATGTCTTGACGATTTTTTTTCCATCTTGCATATGATAGTGGATTAGCAATAACTGTACAATTAAGAATAAGACTAGATAAACCTTGTCGTGTTGTTCGCGATAAAGAATACTGGATATTAATCTCGGGTGATACTAAAAAGATATTATTTAAATTTTATATATTAAATGAAGATGAATTATACATACTTGTTGGAATTAATTTAATAGCTTTTGTATCACGTGGTGGAATAGAATTATCAGCAATACATTCAAAATCATTTGGTGTTGAACGTGTAAAGTTTCGAATGAATAATTGATGTTTATTAGCAATTATGTCTAAACAAAAAAACAAATCAATTAAGTTTAGTTGCGTGTCATATATTCATCCAACTGATAACAAATAAATGATTTTTCGTATTTGTCATGCACATATACACAGAAAGAGAGAGAGATAGAGAGAGAGAGGAAACGGTAACGTACTTCTCTCATCTATTGATCTTCTTGGAATGTGCCAACTAATGATTGGACTTGGAACTCCTTGTGCCTGACATTTTAATGTCACTTGTTGACCTTCTATCATATCTCTTGGTTCAACGTTGATATCGAATATTTTAGGTGGTGCTAAAAAAGAGAGTAGAGAAAAAGAGACATCAGACAGGATATTGATTAATGCATATTTATGTAAAAGTCTCCGCCTTGTTAATGACCACTTGAGTAATCAGTTACGATCCCCAAACATGCTATTTACAGACTCTCTAATTTAATCTAATAAATAAAAAATTTTTTTAGTATATGTCTGGGGATGTTTTCTCGTTTTAGTTTTAGTTTGATAGTCACATGACAACGGCGACGTTTTACTAAAATCCACCATGTCATTAATATATAACATACAAAACAGACAACTTATGATAAATGAGTGGACATAGAAAGAGAGAGAGAGAGACATCATTACATCAACGACATGAAATACAAGAAATTTATTCAAACACACAAACACACACTTGATTATATAGACTGTATGCATTTGCAAGAATAAGTCAAAAAAATAATGTAATTGATGTTGTATGTACCGGATCAGATCATTTATGAAATATAGAACTATCCTCAAGCTAAAAATCTCGATTACATAATACATTTTAAATTCTAAAAATATTTTTAAGGAAATTAAGCCAAAAAAGTACTTTATTAATGAAAAAAACAAAGAAGCCGGATATACAATAATGACTTATATTAAATAATACTATTAAATTTTAAAGATTTACTCATTGAAATGAAAAATTTAATATAAATTTGAAAATTCTACATAACCCTGTCATATCTTGTATACAACAGTATTAGATTTAAGTGACTATAATTCTAAGACGATGATTTTTTGAAACACATTTTTAACTTCAAACACAATTAATTGATCTGATTTTTATGATATCTTCATAAACGAAATTTGTTTGTCTTTTTATTCATTTCTCTTATAATAATTCATACAAGTTGTCTATTCCAATTCTTTTATACATGCACAATCAAATAAAAGTTTATGACTAAAATCAATGTCTCTCTATGGAATAGTCAATTTAATATGTGTACGTGGTGCGGTTGTCAGCATTTCAAAAAGAAAAAAACGGAACATATACATATATTGTCTATGATGAATGTGTCTAAATACCCATGTTTATTCTCTTTCTTCTTTTGACTAATGGACATTTAAACAAGGACAAAAATATCGATGGTGGACAACAGACACATGTCATTTGTCCCATATGTAAGAAAGAAAACCGGAAAAAAACTTTAAATAAAGAAAAACCCAACAATTGTCATTGTAGTTCAAAAATTGTAATGATGATGAGAATTTATAATCATTAGTATCGTTTTACGTTTATCATACAAATATGTTTTGCACTTGAACGTTATCGTTATTCATTCATTAGTCTCGTCGACAAATAATAACACTTACTTTATGCATATACATATATGTACACATTGAACTAGAGTAAAAAATAAAAAATAAAATTACAACTAGAAAAAATTTCTCACCTTATTAAGAATGAGTATGCGAATGTAATAAAACATCTATTTCAATATAATCTATCGACATGTTTTACAAATACTTGAAATAATAAAACGAAAATAAATGTCAAGTGGTTAACATAGTTATTGACAATCTCTATAAAAGTAAACGACACCGATGGACAATAATGTTTTTATTATATAATTGATTTTGATTTGTATATACACTATACACACACATATATATATATATTCAACTATAGTTAAGCACATTAAGAGTCTACTCCTAGTCACAATTCTTGTATCTAAGATCTTAAGTAAGATTTTACTAAAAAAATCAAGAAGTCATGATCTTGATTCAAGAAGTTTCACTAGAGTATACGAAACAGATACATGACAATTTAGCTGGTTATCTGTCACATACAGATCATTTTTATAACTCAACATCAATTTCTTGTAAAAAGATCATCATTCGTTGGATAACTCCGTGAAGTTGTTTGACAGTTGCTAAATACACTGACGTCTCTTGTCTGCATTGAAAATCTAACTACCTATTTGGTGTATTCCTGTTGTTCAGGGCAAAGTTGTCTGTGTAATGAATATGTAGTATCTCTCATGTGAACTCAAAAAATCATCTAACTGTAGACTTGTACAATACAAGTACGTTATATTTATTCTGTGTGTAATTCAGTTGAAAAGACTGATTGTTTATAGATTAGTTCATGCGAATATTAGACCATCGTGACTTGTTTTTTTACATTCTATTACTAATCATGGGAGTTCACCAAATCATGCATAAAATAACGAAAATTTTCTAACCTTGAATTCAAAACATTTTGTATCCTTCTCTCTAAGACATGTAAAATGTCAAGAATGTTCATACAACGTAGTATGAGATAAAATCACCATGATAACATAAACATTACACATGAAGAAAAAAAAAGAGAAAAACGTTAATTCATTTCTTGACAATAACAGTTTGGGAAAAAATTTGTTAGAATAACAGACACCAGCACGTTTATGTTTTTGGACACGCAAACTCGAGAAGACAAGTGCATTATCTTTAAAGAACAAGATCAGTTGGACGCGAGAGTACACTATACAAATCATTATGATCTGTATCATGAAAAAGAAAGAGTTTTTATAGTCACTAGAATGAACATTGAATAGAAGATTTATTAGATATATAATAGATTTTACGGAAACATAAAAATACCAGATATAACGTTTGTTATTTATAGTTGAAAATAAAACGTTTTAAAAGAAAAAATGTTTGCTAAAGGAAATAACAAATAGAAATCAACAATAACATAGAAAGTTTTTATTAGCCATACTCTAATAAGACAATTTTAAATTTTTTTGTCTTAACCATTGAAATATATTAGTATTTACTCAATCCTTCACCTTTTCCAAAAATTTCATGGTACTAACGATGAAAGAAAATTTCTAATATAAAAAAGTTGCTTTCTCTCAGTTCTCTTAATAGTGTAAGGTTAATGATATTACTACTTAGAGTGACACACGTTTACTTGTTATTTATTATATCAATTATGATTACATAGTTGATAATGGCTCGCAAGTTTAACAAAAGTACTCAAGAAAAAGCGTGTCTACAACTCCTTCTCAAGTAGCGTAATTCAAGTTTGACTTACAATTTTATCTTATATAACGATAGAGAACGAGGAAAATAGTCATTTGAAACAGCGATACTGATTGAGATTTAACTGTTTACTCTGTTGTGATGGTAGTACAACATTATACATAGTTTTTCGGTAGTGGCAACAATAAAATGATTCATGTAATTCGAAGATGGTGTTATTCGGAGTTAGCTTTATCGTGCGTCTGATAAGAATTCTCTTATGAGCAAAAACGGGAACAATTGAATGTTTAGTATTTAGGCGGATATAGTGAGCAGACAAAAGCCTAAATACTTGTATACTAAAGCATAACTTGGTAAAGAGAGTAGAAGAGATAAAGATTTTCTATATAAATGATTCATGATATCTCTGCTAAAAACATATGATGATGAGCTGAAATAACTAATAAGTAACATAAAATAGTTTATTAGTCAAAATCAAATTAACTAAACGTCGGCAAACAAACAAAGGACCTTTTCAACATTCAAATAAAAGTCATATTAAAACAATAAATATGTATAATCAACGTAAAATAATATCTTTGCCTTTTATGATAAATAACCAAATTTGAGTAGTCAATGACAAAATTGTATAAGAAGAGCATTGAGCTCTAAAACAATTGCCGGTAAAGCGTTGTTGACTTAAACTTTAAAAAATCGATTGTCTATCTCTAAACTACATCTGCCGTTTTGAAATTGATTACACTTGCTCATATTTCAATTAATAGTTTATATTTCTAAAGTTTTCATGTTATAGCGTTTGATTTTAATCACATCATGTTATTAGTATAGCAGGCAAACATTAATAACGGTGACAGCTTTAGAGCTTAATAAAATGTCACAGATTGGCATTGTGATTTTGATATTGTAAACATTATCTCTCGCTTCTATCAAAGATCTTGTGTATGTCATTAAATGGTACTACTGCTGTTTTTTATACTATCATTAAAATGTTTCATAGAGAGAAAAGAATAGTGTTTACTTACACCTAAAATTAGCTCAATATATCAGATGTCGTCAAAATAAACAGTGTGTATTCTTTTCATTTTTGATCAATAACACAATCACGAGAAAATTGTCTATACTGGTATCAGCCATTCTTTAGCAACAACAACAATAATAATAAAAACTTACTCAAAACTGTTAAATTAAATTTTCGTATCACATGTTCTCCAACTTTACACAGGTACTCGCCAACATCATCCTCTGTTACTTCATTAATATTAATTGTATACGTCCATGCATACGTTCGTTCAGTGGCATAACGATTTGGTGACCATGAGTCACCGCCGTTTGAATCGTCTAACAAACGACCGTAAGGACCGTAAAAATCAGCCTAAAAGAGACAAAAAAAAATAACTAACTGTTACAAACAGTCAGGATAAAGGAAAATTTTCGAAAATGAGAAGAAAAACAAAAATCAGCGTTTCTGTTTTTGAACGTATTACGAAATTTTTTTTGAAATAGCTTCTTAAGTAGACCGGTACAGAAAAATCTTTGATCTTTTCACTTTGATAAATACCATAAAGGGAATTTTATTTATTTTTCCCCATTTTCTTTCTTCTTTCTATGTGAAAATTAAGACTTTCCATCACGTAATCGTTATTATTCATAGAAATTGCATGCTATTTAATGATTAATGAGCTAGCCACTATAAACTTTTTCTTGTCTCTTCTCTTTATATCCGTATTACGTGAAAAATAATAGTGTATATAACACAATTATCTAAATTTTGTTGGTAGATGTGTTTTGCATGCAAGCAATTCCTTTTTTATACCCAAGAGTTTTGAAGTTATACCAGTATCTCTATTCAAAGTTTTACCATGAACTTTCTTTTCTAGATTAAACAATTGCCTGTCGAGCTCTATTCTTTTCTTCTTCTTTCTCTTCACAATTTATTTGTTATGAGTTGATCATTTGTAATGCTAATTCATCTATTATTATTATTATTATTACGCAAACTAAAAAAACGAGTTCCGATCAGATAAACACGAATGAGGAAGAGTATTTGTCCAGAAACAAGATCTTTGTATCTCTATCTCTTTCTTTTAGTCTCTCTAAACTCATTAAAGATATCAAATTCGTTTTTTTTTCACGTTCGTTATACAAATCGATCAAGATAACATGTTTGATAGATACATCAACTTGGCGACGGTAGCAATAGAGTCTCATTTTCAATACTAAATGATCCATTTTCTTAAATTGAGAGAAACACTACATGAGTGACTATATTTTTTGTTTTAATGATGTGTATTTTTTTTTGTTTTTTTGATAAAACGCTAAACGAACATTCAATCATCAGTACTACAACGTCTATAATCAATCAATCTTGCGCGTGACATGTAAAAAAGACATAATAGGATTAGAACTGAGTTGAAAATAGCCAATATTTGAGTAATTATTACCGATTTTGTCAACTTCGGACAAATCTCAAACTAAGGCGTTGCAATCTCTGAGATAAATCTTGTTTAATACTGAATTGAGTAAAGTCACAAATATGCTTGTGAACTGATACACAGTCTGTTGAGAATTGAATTCAATTTGTATCACAAATCACGTATAGACTATTTAAAGTGAACAAAGAAAGACGCTAGCCACTATCGTAAATAAAGTACAATCTCTACAGCTGTTACAAACGAATACGACGGTTGAGATCAAAGTTTTTGGTGTGTGTGTGTGTGTGTGTATGTCGAAGGCCATATATAAATAGACATTGTTTTTGTTCTCAATGTGGTACAAATGAAATAATGGCATTGTGAAGGGACGTGTATCAACTATAGTCCTTGATCGAACTGACTATATTAATGTTTACATATGTAAATGAACGAACGATAGATAGAGATTCTAAATCAAATAAACAATCGACGTCGTTAAGGAGGGAAATGATGACCGTACAAAAAAAAAATTAATGAATATAAACGCAAAGAAAGAAAAAAATGTTCATCATCAATAAAAATTCATTTCATCACGCCAATCAAACAAACAATAAATAGATGAAGATGTGTCGAAATATTAATACAAACATTTGTCGAACACAATCGATTTTCTTTATTTTTCCACTATCTCCCAGTGATGGTAGGTTGTGAACAAATAAGAAGGCATATATTACGAAACTATTGAAATGGTGGTGGCAATGTTGGCTATCACCTAAGACACGCACACACACAAACACAACACACGTGATTAATTTCATAGTAAATATTTTTGATAAAGAAACGAAAAAAAATGATATGTGAAATTAAAATAACATTTTATACCTAATTAATATTAATGATCATTGTCAAAAATTGATTTTATGAAGACATTAGTCGAATAAAATTAAGAAATTTGTTCAATTGATAATATTATTTTGACCAATTGGACTATAGTATCTAAAGTCTAAACTTATGAACTTTTTGAAACAGTTTTCGGATATTATTTGATAAAAGCATAATTTTTTGATGTTTTTATTAATTCAATCAATTATTGAATTTTGACACAAACAAAAATTAATCAAAACTTCTAATTACTTACTCTTTTTCCTGAATATTTTTCGGGTAAATCACAGACGAATTTTGCTGCTTGTCCACTATATGCTGATATATGTTCCGAATCAATTTCGTTTGCATCGTCCCTCGTGTTATCATAATCATCACTGTGATAGTGATTTGATGGTAATATTAAAGAAGAATGCTGCCATGATAATTGAAATAAAAACGTTGACATTGTAAAATAGGTATAGAATAATTCGGTACAAATATACATCGCAAATGTTTTCAATATCGTCATGAAGATAGCGTTAGTATTCGATTATAATATCGCATAATTATAATAATAATATTAATATGTGAATAATTGATATTCTAGAAAATAAAAAGAATTGAATACACACTGTTTAAACATAAAAAACGAAAATATGAATTTATTCTGAATACAACTAAAATTTCATTTTTTAGAAGATAACCGTTTGATTCTCTTTTAATAATAATAGTAATAATAATAATGAAAAGGACGATCGGAAGTGGTTTTCATGATTATACAAAGAAAAAAGAAAGAAAAAAAAAAAGAGAGAGAGAGAGAGAGAGAGAGAGAGAGAGAGAAAAGAACATCAACGACGTTCACTAGGAATCATGGAAGAGAGTGTACACAAGGTGGAAACAATCATTCTATAAACTAGCTTAGAACCTATGAGAAGAAACAAAATGATAGTTTGGTGTGGACATGTTTGCTATATGATACCAAATGGAAGGAAAAAAAAGGAGTTTTTTTTTTTGTGGAAACAAAACGAGAAAAGAAATAAAATACACACATCTGTCCATTTTGCTTTTTCTAAAATGAACATTTTACTATACCTTTTTCTTTTTTTTTTTTTGAAAAATGTTTTCTTTAAAGTAGCTCAATTTTTTGAACATTATTTTTTTTCTCTCTCCCTTTTATCTGTTCCACACACCGTGACAAACATAAAGAATAAATTTCAACAATTTTTCGTTCTTTTTTTTTCTGCGATTTATTAAATATCATTATTTATTATATTACCATCAATTCTTTGTTTTTTTTTCTTTTCTTTTCTTTTCTTTTCCTTCTCTGACTCTTTCGTTCATACGATATACAATTTATACAATTATATTTTTTTTTACAAGAGCGAGCTCTTTGATCTCTCTTTCTTTCTCTCTCTTGTTTTCTTGTTCAAATCCTATAGACTTTACACTCATCGTACAAATCAAGGGTACCTATACGCGTCCAAGAGAAATAAAGACTACAGTTCGGATTAGAATGAAAAATATAATAAGGAACATATACAAATAGACAGAGTGAGCGAGAGTGAGAAAGAGAGAGAATTCAATTTACTCTTAATTGTCCATGTTATGTGTTTCAAGGTAATACTAACCAATAAATCCATTGAGAGTTAACTTGAAACAAATTAAATCTCTCATAAATTTAAAGTTTATTACATTATATATTTTAACAAAAAGCGTACTTCAGTATCTCACACATACGTCAAAGTTGTTGTGTATTTTGTCTTCTGTTATTCTGACTACTCGATTAACAAATTGGTATGAATCTAATTTGACTTAATATAAAAGCTAAGAATAGTTGTATTTCATCTGTACGACTTGAATTTAGTCGATAGAAAATAATTTCTGATTACATGAAAAGAAAAGAGAAGAAGAAGAAAGATCTTCTATATTAAGAGATTTAATATATAATGCAATAATAGAAATAAAATTGATGTATAGTCGAAAGCTAAATAAATTCGATTTGTGCGTGTCTGCTTATCATAGAGATGTTTAAGATAGAAGACCTTGAAAGATAGTTATCCTTATTTCTTTTCTCTTTTTTTTTTTTGTTTGCCAAAATTCAGTATCATATAGTATAGTATGTAGTGATAAATGAAATAAACATATGAAAGAAAAGCTTACGGAAATTGATTTGTCTTGTTGACGATCATCTGTAAAACATTCATTTGTTTAAATAGACATCTTTGAATCATCAATATAACAAAAATAATTAGTTTCAGGTGTACATACACAATCTACTCAAGACAAAACTACTTTTGTATAAGAAGTTTTTTAATCAAAAGTCTGACTATTGTGGCAAGTTTTTTACTTATATAAAATTTTTTCTTTTGCTTAAAAGCTCAATTTTGATGATAATAGTTCTTTATTTAATAAACGCGAAATGATACTTACATTCTCTCGTCTTCGTTTGAACTAGACGTAGTTGAAACTAGTACAAATGACGAGGACTAACTGACTGTTATTAGAGTGTAATTCATAATATGTCCTGTTATTAGTTCTTCTCACAAAACAATATAGTAGACTATAATACAACAAGTAACATTAATACAAAAAAAAAAAGAACAATTTCATTCTTCATTTTTCAACAAATTTTACTTTTTAAGATACAAAAAAAAAGCAATTAAAAGATATTTCGCGTGATTTTTCATAATTAAGTGTTTTCTTCTTATCATAATAATTCGTATCACTATCTCACTGACATTCTCTTAATCAAAACAATAAAAGAAAGAAAAGAATTTGGACAAATTAATTGAGTATTCGTACTATTCTATTTTCAAAATAGAAGTATACAACACAAACAAAGTATGAAAAAAGATCGAATAGGAGTTATCAGTTTACTTTTGATTAAGTTCATTCAATAGACAGTAGTCGTACTACTAGATGAATATTGAGAGAAGATAATCGTTTTTGACAAGGTTTGTCAACGTTAAAATAGTGATCGATGACAACACGCAAATGTCCCTCTATTATAGAATTAAGATTGAACGATTTATTGGAGTGAAAGTGTAAGTGTGTGTTTGTGTGTAAAAAGAAGTTATTGAACATCGAGAAAAGGATATAATCAAACAGTTTTTCTAACAAAATACTCAAAATTTCGTTTCAGATAAGAATTTTCACAAAGCCTAGTACTGTGAGTTTTCTTTAGATATTTTTTACTACAGGATAGTCGAGAAACACGATCAACGGAGAAACCATCCACCCTGTCAGTAGTGTGAAAACACATTTTTAAAGATCTCTTTTTCAGAGAAAGTACAATAAATCATAAAATCACTCTTTATTTTGTATTAGAACAAGCTTGTGAGAAAACTTTATCGGTTTCACAAAAGTATTTCGACTGTCCGTATAAAATGTACTCATTTATGTTGTAAAAAGGATAATAATTCTTTTTTGCTTTAATTCTTTCCATTTTATCTAAGCTATAATCTTTTCTTTTGTTGTTGTTTTTATTATTTCATTCAACATAGTGTATAAGCTCCTTTACTTTTTCTCTCTCATAATGAAGTATATATATTTGACATCATACTGATTCATCCTGTTTCACAATTATTAATACGTCTGTTATTTTAAAATCACGAGTGGTGTCTATAATCATTTGAACATGTTTTAAGGATTCTCATTTATTTGCCAGAAAGAGGTTCTTTTGAATAAAAAAAAAGGCCAAACTAAATTGTACTAACGCTCCATGATATATAAAACATGACAACTTCGCCGAAAAGGAGAAAAAGTAAACTTCATCCAGATTTCGGCAAATAAAATGACAATTAAAATGAATTATTCTGATAGGATAATTTGATGACGTCAAATTTGATTCATTATACTGTAAAATATTTTCTGTCTGCTGTTTCATTGGACATTAGGAATTATTGATATTTCATCTGATAGTTGAGATATCTTTTTTTAATGAAAACTATCTCAATATTTTATAGACAAACAACGCCTTATATCAACTGTACATTGAAATAAGGAGTAGAAATCGAAACAAAAGAAAGTATTCTGTGAAGCATAAATCACAGAGCAGACGGCAACGAGAATAGTTTTTTTTTCAAGGTGATTGATTTCCAAACAATGTACTAATGATGATATGTCGGACTGTTTGACGTTCATTGTTTTCGTTTTTCCTTTTATATAATACAAAGGAACTCGAGAGAAAAACAAAGTTAATTAATTTAACATCACACATATCGACCTTTCTTTAGATGTCTTTTATTTGTTAATACTCTCATCACTATCCTCCTTTAGGACTTTGGTTAAGTTCAAGTCTATCAATAAACGATTAATAGTTGTATAGTCACCCGCCAGGTTAATTAGACGCGCATTCAAATCATACGTAAAATATTCTATGTCCGGTTTCTCAATTCTTACAATTTACAATTATCACCGTGTGTGTGGATGTCTACTTTGAAGTTTATCTTGATAATGATTATGCATGAAACAATATTCAAGAGTGAGTGAATAAAGGGGAAGTAGGGTGATCAAATTTCACTATTTCTGAAAAAAAAGAAGTTCAATTTGTCTCCGTCTAATGACATGGACAGGCACCATCGATGACCAAAAGCGAAAATAAAGAAGAGAGAACAAAAGAAAATGAAATGAGAGAGGGAGAGAGGATATGTCATGTTGTTAGTTCAATGCTGAATGACCTGGTCAAAATGAAAACTGAAACTCATTTTCCACTTGAATTAGAAAAAATAATTGAAATTGTTCCTGTGTTACATATTAAATATGAAGAAATTTAACGAAGGCATTAACGTGATTGGATTACAATTATTACAGAGAATAAAGTCATATTTTTTCGTGCTGAACCGCTCTAATTTTAACTTAGTATCTTGTATTCAAAACTTACTTTATGTATTGTATTACTCTTACTTTCAAAACGGTGATCAGAAAAACCAATCATTCTATCTTTGTACGTTTGTAAATTAATCAAGAAATAACTAATCGACTCTCTCTCTCTCTCTGTCTCTACTATGTCCGAATATAAGTGTAAGTGAAAAGGCGGTGCATACAACAACAAATCATACATCTAAATGTTTTATTCAGACATTTACATTAGCAGGAAGCTATTCTTCTGGTATAAATACGAGCCAGTGACGATGTACTGTTCTTTATCACTAAACGTCTGATCATCCGACAACAAATACATTAAACAAAAATTCTGCTGTCTGATTGAGAATATTTTTTTATAGATGTGATTCAATGCCCTTTGTACTAGTTGCAAATCATTTCCACTCATTCCCACATACTAAAAATCAATGGCATAGTAGTGTGGAGAATAGAAATTCGCTGGGAAAATACTAAATTCTAAAAAAATAGATAAATTCTAAAGATTGGCGCAATAAAATCAAGCTTATACCAGTAACTGTTATGTTACTTAAGGTGCCTCCAAATTCGTAAGGTAAGCAGAAAAGTAGATTTCCGTGAAACATATATGATTGGATAGAGCTCGTCGGGCTGATTCCGAATATCACCTTTTTATTGTTTTTTGATCAAGTTTTTTTGGGAAATCTTCAAAATACTGCAAGAGTCACAAGAAGTGTGCGTTATAGAGAAAAGTCACCTTTTAACTTTTTGCGACTCTTGCAGTATTTTGAAGATTTCCCAAAAAAACTTGATCAAAAAACAATAAAAAGGTGATATTCGGAATCAGCACGACGAGCTCTATCCAATCATATATGTTTCACGGAAATCTACTTTTCTGCTTACCTTACGAATTTGGAGCACCTTACTATCTGTCAGTACGGTCTCAGGAATCATCTTCTAATTAAACTACAAAGCATAGCTGGGTCAAGCTACAGTAAAAAAGTTTATATTTCGATGAAATATTTTTGTAAATGTAATATTTATTCTTGTAAAAATTGTGATGTTACCGCTTAAAAATAGTTACATCCGTAGCTAGAAAGCGCATGAAAACTGGATAGAAATGTGTAATTCGGCTTATCCAGACGTGTAACGCTGTTACGTTTTTGACACACTTTTTTTCAATTATCTCGGAAAATTTGATGATGAGAGCTAGAAAGTTCATTCAAAGGCCATTCAACACAGCTCATCATACTCTATTTATGCTGTAAAAATGAAGTTTTTGAGTTGAAGTCTCGAGTTTCTAGAAAGGTTTTTTCATCGCGTAACGCTGTTACGTAAAAAGACTCTAAACTCGTAGTGCTCTTGCTAAAGTTCTAATTTCCTGCGAAATTCGTTCTCCAAATGAAATGCCCTTAGAACAACTTTTCTAGAGCATCGAACGAGCTTTTCAGCGGTAGAAAATTTTTTCTTCTACCTGTCTTTACTCGCGTAAAAAACGAAAAAGCAAACGTAACGCTGTTACACATTTTTTTGTCATATCAGTTTAGGGCACTCAGTGTTGTTCAAACAACTTCATACTTATAGCTTGAGTACTTCTAGCCTTCCGGAAGATACTCCACTTGCAAATAAAGTTCCAAAAGTTGCCTCAGGCTTTTAAATCGAGTTGGAAGTTCAAACTTGCAAGTAGCCCTTGTGCCTCGACTGAGAAATATTTCTCAAAAAAAACTCACGAGGGAACTGCCCCAAATATCCGCTCGCTTTTTTGTTGAAATCTAGTGGAGAATAGGTTATCGACTATGCTGATTCCGAATATGACAATGGTTTTTGCTGCTAGGCCTTCGAAGACCTGGTTT
>CAJNOQ010003004.1:0-21820 GCA_905250885.1 Didymodactylos carnosus | reverse complement strand
GTTGGTTAACCGTACCGGTCAGTATAACGACTGGTTTAGCGTCGGTAAACCGTGTTTTGACGCAATCACCGTTTTGTTTTGCAGTTGGCAGTCTATATAAGAAACGCAGAAAAGTCAAAAAACTTTGTAGTTCTATAATCAAAATTCACGTTAAAGAGCTTTTATTTTCTTGTTTTCAAATGGTATTTTTGTTATAAATAATTTCTTTTTAATTCGTAGATTAGAATAAATTCTTAACTGATAAATCTTGTATTAGGTTGATACTTCAAACTAAATCAACTCAGGTTCTTGTATCATAACAATTGAAGTATAATAGTTTGAAACACAGAATTTTGTTAATAAATCAAATAATGAGTTTAAAAAAAAGTATTCAAGAATAATCGTGAAAGATACCTTTAATAACCGAAGAATTAATTTTGGTAGTCCTTTTTCCACATACCAGTTTCAGTTTTTTTCTCGTTTTCATCGAATTCAGTCTATGATATATAGAAGGCGTAGTATTTACACAGCGATTAGGAGGACACATCGTTGACCATACACGTTTTGGCGATGAAATAACTATTTTAACATCATTTGTTAGACCGAAGAGCTCTGGAACGTGGGTATTTCGATGGAAGAACACAAAAAAAGCACAAGTATCTCAAAAGTAATTAGAAAATATTACGTTTTGTAGAGAATCTTTTCTTATCGTTGTTGGTAACAAGAAGTCTTAATAATAACTGTATTGCAGCCAGCAGAGAGAGTATACGTTTACAAATCCTATATTTACTTCCGTTTGTGTGATAAGCCGCACGTACATACTTAGGTATACACCGGTTTCCGTTTTCAACCGTTAAGTCAAGATGTAGATCTGTCTGTGCTTTTTTCTGATTTTAGCGGTTTTAGTTTTTTGATTGTCGATTAACCGAAACCGATTCAGATAAAATTAAATGTTTCTTTGACATCAGTAAATAGATGTTATGTGCTAACTCTTTATACCATTTTAAAATCTTAAACAAAACTGTTTGGGGTTTTTTCGGTGTTGGTTTAAACCGAACATCGGTTTTTTCGGTGTCAGTTAATCGACACCGGTGCATACCTATACATACTCACTTCATTTGATAATGTTTTTACGTTCGATTTCGTTATAGTGATTAAAAGTAACCCAAATAACTTGGATTGATCTTCTCAAAGTTGATGTTCTTTGATCCAGTAGCTTACAGTAATGTAAAAACTGTTTTAAATTTCCGGTACGTATTTAAAGACTATGTGTTCAAACTTTACCCATCAAATGTTGCCCACCGAAGGAGCGTATAGAAAACTGATTCAGCCTGAACATCTGGATCAATTATATCAATTATTTGAATTAAATTGAGATCATCTTTGTCAACACATTCATGGCAATGATTCGATTCAAACTCGAGAAGATCTGCACCACCGATGGGTGCATTGAGAAACAATTCACTTCCTTTGGAAATTTGGTTAAATGAAAAACAAATGGTTGGTAGATGCCGTTTGACACGATAGGATGAGTCAAATTGTGCTGATGTCGGATATTGGCTATCCGAATCCCATCAAGGCCAGGGACTGATGATTGCCGCAGTGGCAGCATGCATTAGATTTGCCTTTGAAGAATGGAATGTGAAACGTATTGAAATATATTGTGGCGAAAATAATTTAAAATCTCGAGTTATATCAGAACGACTCGGATTCTTGAATGAAGGAATATCATCAATTCACCCAGTCGTTGAAGTAAACGGGCATATGGTTCAATCAATTACTTACTCAACATGCAATCCATTACAGAAAACAAAATGAGTACTCTACTATTGTTTTCGAAGTGGGACATACTCCATTGTGTTTCTTTTATTATAATTTTTGACAGAAGAGAGCGATACAAAGTCGCGATTTTCTTGAACACTCAATGATGATTGTTTTTTTCATTTTGATGGATCTAGTGACAAAAAAACACTCACTTTTTCTTGGGTCATTTTCAGGCAGATTAGTCCGTGAGGTGTTCCCAAAGAAACTCCTTAACACTTGACACACTTAGTAGTTCTCAACCAAGTGTCTCTTGTATTTCTGTTAATTCTCTACAAAACCCAAAGGTATTCAAGAAAAAGAATCACGTAGTAGTGGATAATCCTACAATGATCGGTTCAATGTATTGAAACATAGTTGAGAAAGACTGGCATCAAAGCCAAGTGATTAATACTGACAGAACTAACGGCGTCGCAGTGCTTTTTTTCTATTCGAGTATCGCAACTCAGAGTGAATAACGATTTTGATAAGATGACGGACAATTCTGTCTGTTCCATTTCCATTTTATACCGACACCATCCGACCAAAAACTTTTTGCCTAAAACAAAATGAACTGATATTATAAAATGATCAGTATGTTCTTTGAGAACAACTTGAACATCTTCTTTCAAATAAGCAGTAGATTGCTCATAACGGTCTATGTTATAGAGAAGTTTTCAAGAGAAGCTAAATTTTCCTTTTGGATAAATAAACTTTCAACATGCACTTGGACATGACGCATATCAACGTTTTGGGACAAAATTTTATTTGTTCGAAAGAAAAAATTAGTATCACTTGAGAATCCTCGAAGATACTCAAATCATAAGCTATCTACTCCAGAAACACATTAATTAATTAATTAAAATTCTATGAAAACTTTTACAGTACATTCCATCGTTAGAAAACGAAGAAAAAGGTTGAGATTGTATCGAGAAAACAAAGTGATTCTTCTAAAACAAAAAGTGGTTCATTTTCCTTGGGTCATCCGACAGTGTCAGTTGACTTGTTCAGATAAAGGCACAACACCTGAGCACACTCGCGTGCACACCTTTCGAGCAAGACTTAACGTCGCGTGCACTTGTGAGTGCTGTTAGAATGTTCAACTTCTGCGTGAGATAGTGATATAGCATGTCAGATGCGAAAGAGCAAGAACTTTTCGTGTGAACACGTGATCTATCGCCTGTGTGTTCTCGCATGTTTGATTTACTGCGTATACACGCAAGTTTTCATAATTTTTCACCATCAAGCGTGTCAACGCAGGTAAAATTTTTGCGTGTACTGGCGAGTGAAAATCCTCGCATGAACACGCGAGACTTTTCCGCCCAAGCACCATCGAGAAGAAAGTTTTGCGTGATCATGCGTGTTTTGGGGCAAAAATTTGTTTATTGCGTTCGCATGCGCGTAATCTAGCATACACATACGTGCGTGTAGAGGTAGGACTTACGAGTATTGTCTTTAATATCTCTGCGTGTTCACGCGCCAAATTCGAAGGTAGGATAAATGTTTTGCATCCACATGCGAGTTTCTTCGAAACCTACATGCATTTTTAAGACTTTCGCGTTTGACTGTGAACACTACGTTGAGCCTCAGGGAGGATCTATTTGTGATCAGTGGTGATTTTCTCAGCGCATCTTTTCTCGGATTATAGTGGAGGTTCACTGATTTAGGATCTGTTTTCCATTCATTATGAAAATATTATGTTTTTATCAGCAAACGAATCTCTGTACACACGAATATACCAAGTAAATGGTGTTCATTTCGTAGCCTGTCAATTGTTGCAGTCGAAAAGATATCGTTTGAAGATGAACGTTTCAGTCACTTTACTCTTGTCGTTACTAATATCTGTGGACTAAGCGACAATCACGGTATAGTTCTTGTTCCTGAACGTTGGTAAAATTGTCAAGGATGGTAGTACTTATCAATATTGAAACAAATGTCGGGAAACGTAGTCAGCATCAATCGAAGACTTGCTACGACAATACTCGCTTCGCTAATAATCGCCACGATAATGATGCGCTCGTAAGATCGCGCTCGGCTCGAATATTTCAAACAACTGGACACGGTCGTATAGTCAAAATTAAAGTGATGTTTTCAAGAACTTAGATAAGTAGTCGTCTCATGACTACTCTAGTGAATGTACTTGGTACAAGTACTTGTGCAGAAACTCTTTTATACACCACCACCGATCAAAAATTCTTTCAGCTGTTCAAATCTTTTTTCAAATTTGTTCGACGAGAAAAATGAAAAATAAAGCTGGCGAACGATTTTTGGATTTATCGTAGGTTTAAGCGCAGTATTCAATACCCCAAAACCGGTGCCAAGCTTCGTTAAGTTTCCTATTCATACATATTGCAAAGCTTTTCAAGGCATGTCGAATGACGTATAAATGATTAGAGATCCTCTTTGGTTTCATAGAAAAAAGTGATAGGAGTTTCCTTGGCATAGCCGCGATCTATGGAAAGGTCTAGTATTAAACTCATAAAACCTGCTGCCAGGTTTCATAAAGTTTCTTATTAACAGCTATTGTAGAGCTTTTCAAGGCTCATCGAATGATGTATTGCACTAGGTTTCATATTGGATAATTAAGGAGAAATTTTGATTTTACAGTCATGCTGTTGGTGCTGATTCGCTGTTTGTTTTAGAGTAAATTCTGTCCAGTATATTCGTCTGAAGCCAGTCGGAAGGGTCAAAATCATCGAATGCGATGATCGAATATGATTCTGATGAGTTCTGATGAATGGAGCGGTAAAAGTTAGTAGGCCGATTTCAAGTCTTATGCGAACTCCACCTTTACCTGTATACTATATCACAACATGATCAATGTATACTTAATTCCATGGTATAATATATGTAGTCAAAGGGGATCATTTCACGACTCCACCCTATGAGTATGTGGTTACTGAACGGCCTTTGTCGCGTTTGAATCAGTGCCATGGATGTGTTGACGAAGATAATCTCGATTTAATTCGAATAACTTGTATAATTGATTCAGATGTTCAGGCTCAATCAATTGTATATATGCCCCTTCGGTGGGCAGCATTTGACGGGTAGAGTTTGAACACAGTCTTTCAAATACGTACCGGAAATTCAAAACAATTTTTATTTTTCTACAAGACACTGGATCAAGGAACGTCAGCTTTAAAAATTCAATCCAACCTTCTGGTTGCTTCTGATCACTATAACAAAAAACCGGAAGATAGAAAGGTCATATCAGATTAAACACATCTTCAACCAATTTCCACTGCCTCAACATCTATCACTATTCGGCGTGACCAGCTAACGGTCCCCCTCAAATCAGAAGGTTCAAAAACATTTTCTACCGAATTAAATAGCGAGGCACATCACTAGATGCAGTTTTTCACGCTTATCACGAAAATCAACTTTAAAATTTATAAGAATTTAAATCTAAACTTTCAAAATTTTGTAATTTAAATTTTCTCACCTTGACATTTTCTTGAAAAAATTCAAAACTGTGCTAATCGATAGAGAATTCAATTCTCTACAAAGTGACTTATTTTTTTCAAAGTTTGCGGTGGTTAGAACAACTTCTAGAGTCAAAAGCGTTTTCTGGAGAACCAGTTTTTGTATCCACTTTTTCTATGAGTTAAACAACTTAACTTTAAATTGCATCAGAAAGAGCACATGTAAGTCCATATATTACCATCAAACGTATCTTTTTGAGTATCTTCGCCTTTGACCTAAAAAATACCTTCTACAACGAAACCACAGAAAAAAGGATGAAAGTCCGTTACGAAGAGTATTTTGACATTTTTATTTGACTCGGTAATTTATTGTGAAAACTACGTAGATATTCTGAAAGCTCAATAAAAACTAAACAACTTCCACCTAGAACATTTTCTTTTATCACTGCGAAAGTCTGAAGAAAAATGCGAAAGTCTATAAGCGTTCAAAAAAAATTCCGTCACAGCGTCTATTTTTCTTATAACTTTTGTCTGGCTCAACCATTTGTATAGACCGGTCCGTAACCAGCGGTATTATGAAAAAAAAGTGCGACATGGGAACCGACATGGCTGGTAAAAAATCTCTCAAAACGTGATCAAAAACTATGAAATTGATGTGAATTAAAATGATGTGAATCCAAATTAGTTGTAACGAATTTTTAATGTAAAATTAGTTTGAAGCTTTTCCAAACCAATGTAAACCACTCTAAAATTACAAATTCGTTTAAATTAATTTGATAAGACATTAACTGCGATAAGCCTGAAAAACTTAATGCGGATTAATTTTAAACTGAAAATTGTTTTGAACTGATTTCTTTGACATTAGTGTAAATCGGTTTATTACTAAATTGAGTTAAAGGAATTTGGAAAAGCATTAATTGAAATTAATTTCAAATTTCTCATTTTTCTCGAACAGAACTCATTTTGTATGCCTGAAAAATACCATATTCAGAATCGCCATCAAAAACTGAGTCGAATGATGTATATGTCAAAAGTTTTCGCTGATTTCGTTTTTTCAACAAAATCTCAGTAATTTTTCGGCGTGAAAATTCAAAAAAAACGAAAGTGGTCGGATAGGATGAAATAATACATCACCCGACTCAGTTTTTGATGGTGATTCTGAATCTGGTATTTTTCGTGCATACAGAATGAGTTCTGTTCGAGAAAAATGAGAATTATGGGCAGAATTCTAATCTTTTCGCTTCTGATCTAGAAAAAAATGAATTTTCTCGGTGAGGAAACAAAAGTTTTCGAAAGGGATACTTGACTTTGTTCGTCGTCGAATGGCGGTTCGAATGGTGTATGATAGTTGGGGAAAGCTTTTCAAACAAAAGACTACATAGGTTTGGCAGTGGATGGTATGCCTTAGCGGCTCGATTGACTAGTCCGTCCTAGCGTGAGCAACAAGAATGATGAAAGATGCTCAAACTTACATGGTATACTTAATTTTTGATGCTGAATCCAAATAGATTAATTTCAAAAATTTACAGTGACGACAAAGGAGTGAAATCTTGAGTTTTCTCAAAAAGGGTCAAAAGTGCCATTTTTCATACCTTCTTCGTATTTTGAAGATTTCTTCATCCAAATTTGACTAAAATTCAATTCCAAGGACTTTCCGAATCTACTCGTCGAGTTCTATCTAACCATGTATGTTTCAAGGAGATCAATTTTTGTGTGCCCCTTTCGAATTTCCGGCACCTTAGAAAAAGTGAAAAAAAGCATGAAATCAGACGTATTTTGAGTTTTTGACCCTCTTGTACACCTCCTTTTCAATTTTTGACGCTGCCATTGGATAGAGCATGCAAAGTTGCATCTATTGACGAAGTTTTGAGTTGCGCGAGCTATGTTAAGGGGGTCATAACAACAAGATACTCGTGAAAAACCTGTTTTTCTGCCGTATTTCGGATTTTTTCTACTCGAACAGCTTCAAAAGTATTGTTAAGTTATATCAGTCGATTCAGCTTGAAATTCTATGTCGATTGGTGTGCTTTTATGAATATTTCGGTGCTGCCAGCAGAAAAAAACGAATTTAGACTCGATTTTGAAGGATTTTGAAAAAAGCCAATAATTTTGAGGTTTTGCTTGAACCGAAAGTTTCTGTGCGCCCCGATCTTCATATTCGTGATCAGCACGGTTGATTACATATTTCTATATGGAATTCATGTTGATCAAAAAACAAATTTTTCCAAAATCCTTAAGGGAGACCACAGGCCTCAAAAAACCGATAGAAAGATTTCGCGAAAGTAAGTGTCAGGAAATGTTCCTAGGCATGTCCTGACATGATTCTAATACAAAAATCTCAAAAATATTGGGGGACAGAAACTACCTTTATCCGCCCTCCTCCTTTTCCCCGTGACTGCATTACGCAAAGTCTTATATTAAGTTAATTGATACCAAAGAATAAAGACGAGTTATACAAGTTTAAAAATATGTTTGCAAAAATTTGAGATTAATAAAGAATTAGATTAATAAAGAAAAATTTGAAAGTAATTTCAATTAATGCTTTTCCAAATTCCTTTAACTCAATTTAGTAATAAATGTTTTCGCGAAAAAATCAATTGAAATTAATTGCAGTGTTTGTGGCTTTTTAAATTATATTCCATTAAATTTTACGTTTGATTTTTATATTTATTCAAAGTTTTATATTGATGCGCATTAATTTTGAACGGAAGAAGGTTTTTTAAATTAATCTGAACGACTTGCCTTTTAAATTTGTTCAATTTCCTTTAAATCTCGAAATTAGTTTGCATTAATTTCAAAGTTTTTAATAGTTCCAATCTGTTAGCTTTATATAGAAAGACGAGAACTGTTTGCGTAGGCTACAAACGTAGTTGAATACAAACGGTGGAAATAGTATAATACTATTTCCACCGTTTGTATTCAACTTCTTGTAACTGTTGTAATTGTGGGCGGCATCTGCTTTACTGCCTATCTATTCGTGCTCTCGGGGCCAATATGGAATCACCATTGTGGTTTTGATGTATTCCAACAGAGAAACGGTCAGTTGAAGTCATTGAATAGAAAATTTGACAGGGAAAAGTGATTTTGTATTGCGTTTTCTTCCAGTGAAGCTAATCTCACGTGGTCCTCCTTTTCGAGGAAACAAAGTCAGTCTCCTTAGTGGTATGAAAGTTGTATCTTACTGAAAAGGGGGAGAAATCCATCTTATTCCTTTAAACCAGTATGTTTATTTTTGCTTTCATCTTTACAGATTTTATCATGGCAAACCGTATTGAGAAAATCAATTTAGAGATGGATAAAGCTCAAACTCAGATTGATAAAGTTGAAACTCGGATTGATAAAGTTGAAAGTGAGATTGATGAAGTTAAAAGCCATATAGAAAAAACAGAAAAACAAATCGGTGACATCGATGATAAATATAAAAACAATGAGTCAGAAGTGAATAAAGACGAGTTATACAAGTTTAAAAATATGTTACAAGAAAAAAGTAATAAACTGCAAGAAGAAAAAAATAAATTGCAAGAAGAAAAAAATAAACTGCGCCAAGAAAAAATTATATTACTCGAATTGCTATTGAAAGTAACTTCGAAGAATACTGGTAGGTAATGCATAATATGTGGCATCATAACACTAAAGTTTTACTGTTGTTTCCTTTTAGACAGAAATATGCGTGCCGAAAAAAGAAAAAGTTTTCCTGGTCCGAAGTCAGCATCTCATTGGAATGAAGACATTTTGAAATCATATGAAATTGTCATTCTTCCAACTACTCAATTGTCAGTGCTGTTGGGACAAGAACCGACGAGAAAATCAGGTGAAATTTTCTGTTTTTGAAAGGCTTTTTAGCACTATTAGGATTAATGATTAATTACGATGTATTGTCATTGTATTGTTTCTGCGGAAGTTCACCGTCGCAATTGTCATATAAAAAATCATCTGTTGCTATTTAGCTCGCTGTGAGGCGGTTGAAACCGCTTGTTTATCAATATCGGCAGAAACAGTGCGAGACAAAAATTTTCCATCAGATCCGAATGCGATGTGGTTGGCAAAGTTAATTTATTTGACTACAAGCTACGGTTGCTATGAATCAGCGGTTGACGATATGGTTCACTGCATCTTACATCTACTTGGTTTCAATGATATAAATTTGGTCGTACTGTGAGTAATAATGTATAGTTTTCTTCCTAATTGTGAATGGCTCAGGGTTAGAACCCCATTGCAAAAAGCTTTTGTGTTTTAGAAAAGAGATATTCAAAGAGTAGCCGCTATTTTGATGGAAAAAGCCCTCACCCTCACTATATCAAAGCACGATGGCATTGATTATGATAAGTGCTATATATTTTGTTTTTATGCAGTCAATAGCCAGTCTGTTTGAAAATCAGAATTTTCCTAAATGCGAAAATTGATCTCATTCTAGATCTCGAAATAAGCTGCATTTCAAAATGGCGAATGGTGAAGCAGAGGCAACGGCTGATATTACCGTTTTGGATTTAAAAAATAATTTTCGTCTTGCTGTTGTCGAGGTAGTTCTACAAATACTGCTTTAAAAGTCTACTTTCCTCATGAATAATTGCTTTTTTTTGTTCTCAAGGACAAGCGAACAATTGCAGAGAGAGTGGATTATGTTGATGAGCTACTCCATCCGAAGCCAAGCGAATGTCAACTTGTTGCTGAAGCCATAGCAGCTGCACAATTTAACAGAGAAAAAGTAAGGTCTCGGCAGCAAAATCTCATTTTCGTTTCTTTTGTCATGGTTGCGTAGAGCTCATCGAGTTAAGTTTTCAAGTTTAGTGCTTTTTCAAAATCTCAAAAGCCGTTTTTTCTCATTCCTTATGTAAAATTGCGTTATTTCGACATTTTTAGAAGTTAAATTGGTCTTGGAATTCGCAAGACACGAGCAGAATCGTTAAAGTACTACCTATGCAACTTGGGAACCAAACAAAGTCCCTAAAGATACAATGAAGAGCGATTGTTTTTATTTTATTCTAACCAGTTGAAACGTTATTCAACTCACTTTTTAACGCTGATTCCGAATACAACATTGATTGTGCGGAAAAATTGAAATTTGACGGTGAACATGATGAAATACGCACTCATTTTCTCGTTCTTCGCTATTGTTTTCAAAAAAATGTTTTTCTTAGCAACGAAACAATATTTTCAAAAACCGCTCTGTAATTTTGTTCCCACAGATATGATGATGCTTAGAATAAAATAAAAACAATCGCTCTTCATTGTATCTTTAGGGACTTTGTTTGGTTCCCAAGATGCATAGGTAGTACTTTAACGATTCTGCTCGTGTCTTGCGAATTCTAAGACCATCTGAACTTCCAAAAATGTCGAAATAGCTCAATTTTATATAAGGAATGAGAAAAAAGACTTTAAAGATTTTGAAAAAGCACCAAACTATTTTTGAAATTTTCTAACTTTAAAGTGACTCTAAAAACAACGTTTTCTATGTAACTCGATGAGCTCTATCCAACCATGAGAAAGAAAACGAGAACGAGATTTTGCTGCCGGATTTTTGACTGCTGAGATCTTACTTCGCCCTTACTTTTTCTATCTATTTTAGAAAAGTAAAGTGCGAGCACACAGTGCAAGCACATCTACCGCGAATGTCGTTTGTTATTCAGAACCAACACAAGTGAGTTTTGTTTAATTGTGATTGCGAATAATATTACTTTTCAATCTATTTCTAGATACCACTATTCATGATTCGCATAAGGGGTGAAACATTTACCTTTTATTCGCATGCATTCAGTAATATGATTTTGGACGCAGTGGCTGAGAATATCACACCAACTGAAACCACAGCCATAAGTAAATTTTCCGTGGAAAAAGAAAATAGCGTCGTTTATGAATTGTCAATCTTATTCAAAAGTGACCGCGAACTGATATTTACAATTCTCGACCAAATTCAACAAATTTTACAAAAATGTGCAGCTTAGTTATTTCTTTCGTTCTTTAACAACAACTACTCGTACACAAGGTAAATATACGCACATTTTAAGCAGGAGCGGCACAAAGCATCAGCAACGGAGGGGTGGGAGAGGGTAATTCCAAAAAATCGGAGAAAATCATTCAAAAATTTTTCTTTCTGCAAAGCACTCCTACGCGTACAAAGTTTGTTCGCCTTCTTTGCTTCGGACATCGGAGCAAATATTTTTCGAAGCAAAGGGAGCCACACACACACTTCCTGATCGCGCCGCCTCTGCTGATTTTAAAAGAAGTTTAAGTATGTTTCATGCAGACAATTATGAGTTAGTAGTTTTTTGAATGTAGCTATCTCTGGAATATTTATATTTGTCCAAGTATTCTCATACTTATCTTGTATCGTTTCTCCTTTCAGACAAACAAGAGACTATTCATCTGTAATTTGTTTTTATATCGTTTTATATTTTAGCTAAAACAAATGCACTAAGACAAACAAGAATAACGTATTTTTACACAATAAAAATTCCTTCAAATACAATGATGAACATGTATTTGTAACCACGTTCAAGAGAAAGTCGTACATTAGCAACCTATTTACGTCGTTCAATGTTACTCTCATCTGAAGTTCGTTCATTCAAACCAATTTTTTGCGCCGTCGGGTTTTCTAATTTCTTCAACTTCCACAACGGTCGGAAATTCAACAATAACTTCTACAACAGATTCCACTAGCTCAAATGAATCATCTACCGATCACTGGACATCGAGTAAAATTAAAACTGGTTTAACAGTTTATCTAAAAGTAGCTTCAATACAACCGGTATATTCCCACTATCTTCGAATATTTTCTACATTCATACTAAATTAATGAAATTGTTTAGTTTCATGCTGAAAAAATAACTGGTATGCTATTAGAAGGTTTATCAACACTACAGCTACAACGGATAAGTTCAAGTTCCAATGACGATGATTTCAGAGTGAAGGTTGAAGAAGCATTGACTATATTGACATTACATAGTATACGGTAACATTTCACAAAGGTCATTGGATGGTAAATTTCTATTTTTGTTTAAATGTTTAGAGAAACACCAACAGAATCGCCATCGTCATTGCCCACTAAACAATCTCAATAACAACGACCATTGTCACCTCAGCCACAGCAAACAACATTTGATAAACGTTTAGATTTAATTTAGATAGAAATGTTTCACTCAGTCGGCTTTCCAATCTGTTCGCAGGGCAGTTGACATCTAGTTTTGTTTTCTTTTTATTTATACGCGTTGTACATAAGACAATTGTTTGTTAAATTTGTTCATTGTATTGGAAGAAAGTTTCTTATTGTGTAAAAATACGTTATGTTTCTTCTTTGTCTTGGTATTGTTATAGTATATATATATATAAATATAAAATGATACAAAAATAAATTACAGATGAATAGTCTCTTATTTGTCTGAACGGAGAAACGATACAAGACAAGTACGAGAATACTTGGAATTATATCGAAGATAACACTGCTTCAGTATCGCAAATAGAAGCCCATTTTTTTGTCTTAATTGTTGTATCATGCGTGTAGAACATACTTCAGACATATCACTTCTAGAGTGAACAGCACATATTGACGAAGTGTACGAATCACATCATTTCTAAGCATTTTTTAAAAAGTTAACCATAATAAAATGCTTTGTGTAGAATTAGACGCTCAATTTCGTGAGTTGAATACACCTCTAATCTATAACGCATGTGAATGAGACAGAATCATCTCTAGAAAATCAATATGTTGACACGTATTACTCTTGAAATATAACATCATTTTTAATATTTTAGGAAAATCAACTACCGGGTATCCGGAAATTCATTGACCAAAAAGAAAATTAAATATCTCCGCCATTTCTCGACCAAATTTCAAGGTTGTTTTTTTGTTTGATAGAGAAACGTTCTAAGATTTATTTCATACGATCGGAAAGGACAACGGACGGTTTCTGCAAGAAAACCGCCCTGTATGATTTTGAGTGAAAATGATCGCAAATGCCTCCTATTTCACTTCTAGATACTTGCGACTTCTAAGAGTTGCTTCTGATCCCCTTGAAGAAAATTTTTCATATCATTTTTGGTGACCATTTCAACAAATACCATATCATCTTTTCCCAAACGTTTTCGTCTCTGTCAAAGTCCTTGACCAAAGTTCATCTATAGAAAGATAGAGAATTTTTCGGGCTTCAAAATGAGCTATAAAGAAGTCTTTCAAAAATATGTCCACATGGTTCAATAGCCGAAATGCTTGACCGATATAATGATTTTCACCTACCTTAGTGCTTTAAACACTCCTCTAGTCATTTTTCTGGCATAAAGAAAAATTATGTATTTTTCAAAAACATACCATTCGATAGTCCTTGAAATTCTCTACAAAGTGAGCTGGTCAGGATATCCAGACATTAAAATGGAATTCCAAAATATCTGAATTTCACTATAATAAACCCAAATATATTTTCCAATATTAACAAGAGTTTCCAATCGTATGAAATAAAACTTGGAACGTTTCTCTATCAAACAAAAAAACAACCTTGAAGTTTGGTCGAGAAATGGCGGAGATATTTAATTTTCTTTTTGATCAATGCATTTCCGGACACTCGGTGTGTCCGTTCAATTATCATTATATTTAAAAAATCTTTGCTATCGTGTTGGTTTATTAGATGTTGATTTATGTGGTCCTTCGATTCCTCAAATGTTTTGTTTAGAAAAATCGTCGAAAAATATTGTTTATGAATCAGAACAAGGTTGGACACCAATCTATGTAGTTGAAAGTAACGCATTGTGTATAATGTCAATTGGATTTTTACTTGAAAATGTGAATGGTGCTATTATATGGCGAGGTCCAAGAAAAATGGCAATGATTCAACGTTTAATAACTGATGTTAATTGGTCCAATTTAGATTATTTAGTTACAGAAACACCAACCAGTACATCGGATGAACATATAACAGTAATGAATATATTGAAACAATCAAATAGTGAAAAGACTAACGATTATTTACATTCAATATTTTAGTAACAACTCCACAAATGTTATCTATAAATGATGTGTGACGTGAAATAACATTTTATAATAAAACTGGTTTTCATATATTTGGGTATAGTTGAAAATATGAGCGGTTATATTTGTCCACATTGTACAGAATGCACTAATTTATTTGCAAACGGTGGTGGACAATTACTGGCACAAGAATATCATCTACCACTTTTGGGCATGATACCCACTGATAATCGATTAAATTCAATACTTGATCAAGGAATATATTCAAATAAAGAAGATAATCAAGAAAAGCAATTCTTTGAAACAGCAATGAAAATATGTTCAACAATGGTGAAACAAATAATTGAACAATGGTAACACTATTGTTGATATCTTATCTTTGTCTGTGTCTTTCAATCTTTATTGTTCTTGTTAATAAATTTAGAACGTCGTTATTTTGTTGAGTTGTTTTTTTTTGTTTTTTTTATAGAACCATTTATGATTTGCTATTTACTTAATCATGTTCAATTTGATGATTTACGGTATATTTTCTTTTACAGCATGACGTATTGTTTTTTTTTTCTAATTCAAGGTGCACAACATGATGACACTGTTTGGAAAAGGATTTGTTTAGCGATTGATAATACAGATGTATCGAAAACAAAATATGTTGTCAAAATAATTGATCTTGATAAAATGGCAAATTTCACCAAATATATTGTGAGTAATGCACTCAAATGTGTGCACTTTTCGGTCGCTCTATGTAATTATTTTAGTTTGATTTAGAAAGAAATATCTTGGTATCACATAAAAATTATAATAATTATTACATAAAATTTAATTATCACAAAACTTTAATGTCAATGAAAGAATGTTTTATCATTGATTCAAAACTATATTTTGTTAAACCTTATGCACAATACGGTGTGTTCTAGAATGTTTGTTTGTTCGTTTTTCTAATCAAATTATTCGAATGTGTCTTTTCTTTCTAAGGCTCGCGTTGCGGTATTTCACGACTAAATTCATTCGGTATTAGAAAAAATCCAATTATAATATTGCAAGTATAGAAGCACCTCGTTATTTGAAAGATAAACACGTTATGCATTGGTACGTGATAGTATTTTGAAACGAAAAATAAGATAGTCAATATTGTTCTACCTTCGCCAAAAATACTAGTTCATTAGTCACAATATGATGATCATACAATGCCAATAAATCAACAGACAAACACCGATGAACAAATACCATTAGTTAAATTCAATGCTGACGAAGATGATGATGAATTATTTACAATAAAAGGACCGGAAAAAAATGACGATAGGTCGAATATAGTGAGTCTTTTTCAATGTTAAATATACTCTGTTGACTATGGAATACATTGATTTATTCTTTAACAACTTACCATTTATTTTGCTTTCTATTCAGAATTCTGTACAGTTCGATAAATAAAAAATATCTACATATCTGATGATGGGCGCATAGTGTTGGATCATTTTTCTCATTGTATTTCCATAATATCTGATGGTAAATTATGTCATCAAATTTATGATTATAACCGTGATTTGAAAGATATAATATTGTATTTGGCACCAGAAATTTTATTTCGAGTCGGTCACGAAAGCGTAAAGTTAAGTCATTTCATAATATTTTTGATCTTTGTTTGGAATGCCGACGGATATAATGTGATGTGTCAGATCAAGATGTGATTATTCATTGTAAATCGAGCATCAAGGATGCTATCAACGCATCTATTTTCACGTTTCATTATCATTTTTTAAACAAAATTAAAAAATCGGTTTTTTTGTTTTTTGAGTAAATAATAAAGATAATCTTAATTTTTGTTTCGATATTTTAGATAAATTAAGACAGAAAAAATAGAGACACATTTCGCGAATAAAAGCTATAATAATAATTATTTATTACTTAATTTTTACACAATTAATTTGGCTTGTCTGGATTTCCTATTCCTCTGAAGACAATACTTTCAAACCATCAAGGAAACAACAAAAAAGTATGGTGTTTCGTTTTCTGTGGAGAGTCAAGATTGAAATCATGAGAGTGAAAAGCGTGGTTCAAGCAACCAAACTGAAATCCATAATAGAGTTTCGATATTAAAATTATTTAGAACATTTTCTGTGTTTTGGTCATTTCCAGCTCTGGCTATTGTGGGCCATTTTGATTCCGAGTTGCGTCGATTTTGTCATTTTTAAACAATGCATCAGGTGCAGAATTGTTTGCTCTATTAAAATATCGAAACTCTATTATGGATTTCAGTTTGGTTGCTTAAAATATACAGGTTTTTCCACAAAAATCTCAGTTTTTCAAAACCTCAGTTTAAAAGTGTTGCAAGATTGTTAATTACATTGATTTTAGGGATGTATTTTTTAGTTGTTCAAGTTGGGGAGTATTCTGAAGCTTCTTTTAATTTTATAAGGAGTCATAAGATTTTATATTATTTTGGTTTTAATATATTTATATATAATTTAGGTTTATAGTGTTTTATATTATATATTTTAGTTTTTACTTTTTGTATAATGGTTGAACGTAGAAAATAAAATGTTTAATTAGTTAATTTTTAGATAGGATTTTTAATGGAAAATATTAATTTTATATTGCTAGTTAATAATGATAAATTTGTTTTTATTATATCTGATTGGTTTATTTTTGTATTTAAATGGTTTTAAGTATATTTATTATGGTTTTCTTTTTAGTTGTTTATTTTATTTTTCTTTATGTTTTAAATTATTAAATTTTTTTAATTTGTTATTTTTGTTTTATTTTAAAAAAAATTAGGCTTTTTAATTTTACTGTTTATTAAAAACATGGTTTAACATTTGTATTTTATTTGGGTTAGATTTAGAATTTTTGTTTGATTTGTGAAGCTTGAGTTTTTCTTTATTGGTTTTAATTGTTATTAGAATTTCTTTAAAGGGTGAAATTTTTGGCTATTTGGGCATGGTTTATGCTATAATTTCTATTGGATTACTTGGTTTTATTGTTTGGACTCATCATATATTTACTGTTG
Organism: Didymodactylos carnosus; assembly: GCA_905250885.1. Classification (NCBI taxonomy): domain Eukaryota; kingdom Metazoa; phylum Rotifera; class Eurotatoria; order Philodinida; family Philodinidae; genus Didymodactylos; species Didymodactylos carnosus. The sequence continues at coordinate 4,659 of CAJNOQ010003004.1, read as the reverse complement.
GTATGGATGTTGATACTCGTGCTTATTTTACTGTGGTTACTATGGCTATTGCTGTTCCAACTGGTATTAAAATTTTTAGTTGAATTGGTACTTTGGCGGGTGGTATTTATAAGTTTGATTACTTGATTTTAGTGAAATATTTTTTTGTGACCACTATTTTAACTTGTGAAGAACAATCGAAAAATTCAACAAAATTATAATTTTAATTACAGCTTCAAATCATTATTAATCTCTTAAATAATAACAATCGTTTGCAAACAACAATCACTGATTCTTTACTTCAGAAAACCCAAAGCTTTCGATTTTTTGTAGTAGTAATTGAAGAATGGAATAGACTAATATTAAAAGATCCTAGAATTTTGACAATGAAGGTTGCTAATGTGAGACTAATTTTGAAAAATGAAGTAACTCCAACTGGAAAATTTTCTAAACGTTTTAAGTTTGCCACAAGGAGAGAAGAAATAATATTTATGCGTATTAAGAGTGAATTTCCACCTTTAAATCATTATCTATACAAACGGAAATATGTCGATTTATCTTGGTGCAGTTGCAGAGGTGGAAGGGAGGCTATTGTACATTATTTTTTCAACTGTTCTCTGTATAATACTCAAAGAATTCTATTCAAACAGAAGTTGAATTTTTTAAATGATATTACACTAGATACTTTCCTACTAAATAATTTACAGTTGGATGAGGACGCACAGTGTGCTGCTTTGAATGCGGTCAACTGCTATATAAGTGGAACGAAGAGATTCGAAAGCTAGCGGCACTTTATTTTAAATTTCACCGTTTTTTTCCAAGAATGTCAGTCACTACCATCCCGTCTGACCTGGGCCACTATCACCTCACATATTCATTTTTCTCCTACTTTCTTTTTTATGTTGTTCGTTATATTATCAACCTGTATTTTATTTTACCTTTACATACTCTAGTATTCAGAGCTAGGCCTATAATAATTTTTTCGCAGGCCTTATTTGAAAAGCATCAATAAAGATATAAACAAAAACAAAAAAAGGCTACGATCTGTAATCATCATCAGTTATAGCTTACAGTAAAAAACACACGGCTATATATACATTCGATCTTTTTCTTTTCCGTATTACTTTCCACTTTTCACTATTCAGTCACTTTTTCGTTCTTTTCCTTTATATTCTTATGAACATATGGGTTGTAGTTAAGCGGATGATTGATATTTACTTTGAAGGAATAACGCAACATTACCAATAGAAGTCCAAGTATAAGTAAAATAAGACAATAATACCAAGAAAAAACATAGTCATGCCGGATTTCTTGTTAGATTTTACATCTTGTAGTGTCCAACATACATCTTTTATATATTTTAACTATAATAACAATGATACGCTTTGTCATCCTGCAACAAAATAGAAAAACCTTATTTTAGTTGCTAATAGCAGGACTTTAGTAATAAACGTTTGACTTGTAGTGATTGCAGCTAAACGGATTTTTATTTTATTATTATAATACTGAAAACTAAGCTTTCGAATCCTACCACACAAAGTGAAACTAATACACTTCTTTCGCAGTTCTTTGCTTCTGATTAGTTATCGCTATGCTAATGAACTAAATAGAAAAATAAAGAACTTTCTGGGAGAGTTTACTCCTAAACACTTTTTAAGTATTATAGAATATAATCATTTTTGAACAATTAATCAAAAGCAAAGAAGAAAGATGTGGAATGTATGATTGATATTGATTATTACATAAGAAATCATTGAAAATTTGGTGAAACTGCATTTGCTTACGAGAGAATCTCTCTAGGTGTCCAGTTTCGTTTGAGCTCATATTTTGCGGATCGATAGGCACATGAGTGTAACAAAATGCCTAATTTGGGCGGTTGCGACTTCCTTCTCTAGCTATCGAATTTGAGAGATTAATTCTGTTTTATTTAGACTAAAGTTTTGTTTATTTTTAGACTAAATCAACTCACGCTCTTGTATCATGACAATTGAAGTATATCGGTATCATCGAATATCACAAGTGATGCATGCACTGTCATTACTCATATCTCAACAACAAAACTAATCTGCGTGAATGCAAATGTGGAGATCTGGGTGAAAATATTCTTTAGTGTACAGATAATAGGCGAGAGTTTGAGATTAGCAGCAAACAAAATCATTTATTTCTTATGACTTATATCGTATGTAGATAAAGAGTGTTTCGATTATTACCATACGATCCATGAATGAACGAAATTTTCGATGTAACAAAGCAACCTCCATTGTATTTAAAAATCATTTTCACTCAGATATTCGCAGAATAATAAAAAATATTTTTAGTTTCGAATCAGATCGGTTTGGTTGTACTAAAGCTGATAAATACGTAGTTAATAAAATTCTTGAAAAATAGATACGAGTTTATCGAGTAAAAAGCAAAATTTTTACTATTTTAAGAACGATACAGATATAATCGATAAATTATTGTATCAGACCATACCTAGTCATAAGTATACAAATGACACTTACATAATTTCGTCATGGCCTTAACATTTGTCTAATCCTACAATGTCAATTTCTACTAAGTTAGCTACTTTCTATGCTCAATACATCTCCATCGATAGATTTTGTTACTTTTTTATATTTGTCAACTTATCAAACGCTTTCAATTTTAATGATTTACATTTTTAAAAATATGCAATAAAAAGAAATTGCATAAAAAAAAAATTCTTTTCAAAATAAAAAGATAAAAATTCAATGATTTTATCAAAAAACAACAACAACAGAAACAAATAAAGTTTAACAAACAGCGAATAATATTTTACTTGAAAATTCATTCTAAACTATTTAACAATTGTTAAAAATGATAAATGCATGAGATAAATAGACTATAAAGAAAAGAAAAACAAGAGCATGAAAAAGACAAACGGAGATGGGTAAACAAAAAACAAATTGTTTTATAAATTCATTTTTAAAAAAATTTTCTTTTCTTTTACTCTGAAAGGATAGTTTAATAAAACAAAGAAATATTGATATAGTCTCGTTTATAATGACACATACAGACAACGGTTCTATTGTTGTTTGATGAATTCATAATATAAATATCTATAATTCATCTTTTATTAGTGTATTTTTATCTAACATGTTCAATGTCAAATTATTATGTACTAAATTATCTACATCAATTTCAAATGATTTTGGTCTGATAATATCTTTATTAATATTTAATATGGTCGTATTTTCTGTATCTGATACATAATTTGGTTCACCAAAATAATGTGTTGGTGTCAATATTTGTGGATGAAATGCATATGCTTTTAATTTTCGTTGTTGAAAATATTTTTTCCATTCTAAATTTGGATGACGATCATACATAATAGGTAAATATTCATCAACAGGAAGTATTTTTGATAATGGTTTTTCGTCTATTAACATTTGAGCACCACGTAATGAAAGTAAATAGCCAATTGTCCAATGAGTATATGAAGGTTCAATAAGAAATTTTTCAGTTGTTAAATTATAATTTTCTTCGGATGAACGAATGATTTTTCGACCTTTCACAAAAAAAAAATATAAAGAAGATATAAATTTAATTTTCATATAAATGTTGCAGGAGAAATTAAAATCTAGTAGAATTTAAAATTTTAAGTTTTCCTAGTAGAAATTAAAATCAGCATATTCACAAACACGAAAACTCAATTATCCGGCTTTAGAAATCGAATTTTAGTTTTCTGAAAAGCACACGATGTTTATAGACATCAGATGAAGATTATGAACAGTGACTACGAATCCCCAAACCGCAAATTGTGAGCAGAATTTGACCCGTAAAATGTTTTGTGACCTTTAACGGATGGCCCATAAAAAATGTCGGTCTCAGTATTTCATTAATATTTCGCTCAGTTTTCATTGTCAAGACTTTAACTTTTTTTAAGAAGATTTGTCATTTCATTCACTACAAAAAACATATTGAACATTTTTTTATATAACGCAGAAATAAAGGAAGATAGATGATATACTGCGAAGCTTCAATTGCCATTACTTTCTAACCCATAAAACAGTTTTTCAATTCTAGGTCATTGTATTTTGCGATACAGAATAAGAGAAGATGACCTTTTTGTATCACTTGAAAAGCTCTACCAATTGCTTATGTTTAAAACTCTTCATAAACGCAATTCGTTGCGGGAGAAAGTTTTGGTTATATCGGTTTTATTAAAACTCGCCGTTTTCAAACTGCAGTTTTGGTGGCATTTGCGAAAATTTTTATAAATCGGCCAAAATCAAATATTTTGAGATTCGGTATATCTTAAAGCAGATTAATTCTTCTGTTACACCCGAGCAGAGGAAGTTCGATAGTTCCATTTCATTTCCACTGACAAGGCGAAAAGGTGAAAATTGTCCTTTGTTTTGGAAGACTGTAGTAAAATTGCATTTTATATCAGAAAAACACGTTTAAAGTCAACCTCTCAAACATGAAAAGAAAGGTGACACTTTGGGGCACCAGCACACACGTTTTGATTCTAGTTTGTTGCATAGCTTCATGTTCAAAATAAATATCTTTTCGTTGTGTTTTGGGTTTGAAAATAATGGCAATTGAAGCTTCGCAGTATATCATCTATCTTCCTTTATTTCTGCGTTATATAAAAAAATGTTCAATATGTTTTTTGTAGTGAATGAAATGACAAATCTTCTTAAAAAAAGTTAAAGT
>CAJNOQ010003003.1:0-21823 GCA_905250885.1 Didymodactylos carnosus | reverse complement strand
CCGATCGGGATAAATATCCCGTTCGGAATATAAGTCATGACTCCGCACTGACGGTGGGCATAATTGTTGTTGAATTTTTTATAAGTAAGGAGTGAAGGTGGGTAATTATTCTAAAGTTAGTTTGATGCACGGATGTGTAGAGAAGTAATTTATAAAGCATATATTGACGAGTTAAATTTTATTACTAAGTTAAAGTGATATATGTATAATTTCTGTTGAATAAAGAACTTTGGCTAGTTCGAAGTTCTAGTGGGAGGTAGGTATGTTTCTCGATAGTGGCTAACGTTGTCATATCGTACTGATCATTCTGAGTTTCATTTCTGGTTAACATGAGACGCTTTTTTCGAGAGGTTTTTATAATTTTTGCGTTTTTGCAGGTTGTGCGCGGAAGAAGAATTGCCAGGTATTATGTGAGTCCGTTTTGGCTTTAATATTCACAAGAACGAAAGTTTAGAATGAAGAAAGAAGTTAGAAAGAAGAAAGTTTTGAGAGAGGTTTAAAAGTGGATACATATGTAGCTGACATCCTGTATGAGCTATATACTAAAATCTAAGCCAACAAGAAATCTGATTGTGCAAAAATGAAAGTATGTTTATATCAACTCACAACGGTTTAGCTTTTTTTTGTCTTCTTGTTTTTCTGACGTTTAACTTTTTTTCAAGCCTGCGATTTCCATGATAAATTTGAATTTTACTGACAAATGTAGGAATATGCCAAGAAAATGAATGTTTTTTCATTCAAACAATTTCTTTCATACTCGATCCGAAGGAGTGCCAGAAGCTGAACAAAACTGTGGATTCAAAAGTTTTGGAAAGAAAGTTTAGTGCGCTCTTTTTCACTTTTAGTTTTTAAAAGTGCTATCGTTTTCTATATTTCCTAAGCTTTTTAATTAAAATCAGTTATTAGAATTCTTTGCTTATTCTAGTTTTGTAGGATGCATTTTTCAAGACGATATCTTACTCAAGTCTCACGCTAAACTTCCTTTCCGATAATTTTGAATCTGCAGTTTTGTTCGGCTTCTCTCACTGTTTCGGATCGGGTATGAAAGAAATTGGTTTGAATGAAAAAACATTGATTTTCTTGGCATTTTCCTACATTTGTCAGTAAAATTTAAGTTTAACATGAAAATCCCAGGCTTGAAAAAAGTTAAACGTCAGAAAACCAAGAAGACAAAAAAGAGCTAAACCGTTGTGAGTTGATATAAACGTATTTTCATTTTTGCACAATCAGATTTCTCGTTGGCTAAGGTTTTGGTATATAGCTGATACAGGACGAGATGTCAGGTGTATATATATCCGACTTCTAAACTTCTTTCAAGCTTTTGTGGATATTAAAAAGAAAAATAGCTCAAATTTTGTCTTGATCCTGAATTCTGTTCTTTATCGCCGCATATCCAGCACACCGATTTGAAGGTTGATGGGTCGGAAGTAGCCTACACGGTATAAGACTGTGCTTCTTGCTTATTTAATGTGACAGTTCAATGTCTTCTTCAATCGCAGTTAAACACCCACCGCAAAGATTTATCCAGAGTTTTGGCAATAATATTCTTTTATTAGTTATGAAGAAAAGAAAACTACTGTGAAAGATTTAAGGGACGAAATGACGCTATTTTTAAATGCTTTTGTTACAAGGTACCAATGACTAATTCGGATAAGATGGCAATATTTAATAAATCTTTGTCACCATACCAACGCTGGCTTGAGGTACAAGTGCCAAAATGGAAAATGGCACATGAACAAATAGCAGCTATCAATGAAAACAATGTGAATCTACACAAAAATGAATTGAAAAATATTCTAACAGAGTTGAAAGATACAGAATTGGGTCGAAAATATGAAATAACCTCTTTGTTAAAACAATCTGGTGGTGACATTGATAAATTAGTAGAGTTATATAGATCAAGTATACCAGTATCAGATTACGATACAATCATTGATTATGTCAAACGAATGATTAATGATGGTGAATCAAATCTTATAATACCATCCAATAAGGTTGCATTATATGCGCATACATCAGGTACAACCGGTAAATTGAAGTATTATCCTATTCATGTATGTCGGGCACAATTGCTAAACTTACTAGCACTTGATCAAAACTACATGTTTTATCAACAGCATCCAAAATTATTTGATGAAAATTCTAAAGAACTATTTTTATATACAAAGTCTCCTGACAAAAAAGCGCCTGGTGATGGGAAACCAATATGTGTTATATCGTGGTTTGCTTATCAAGCAATTGCTGAACATAAAAATTATCTGGAAAATATCGAAAAAACAGATTCAGAAAAATATATTGAAGTCGCTTATCCACCAACATGGCGCTTAGCATCACCACCAGAAGCGTATGAAGTATTAAATACTGGTCACTTAGAACCATATTACATGCACATATTATTCGCGTTAAAACAAGCCAACAGCCTTTTCTAAAATTACCTCATCATCATTTTAGAAACGGGGTTTAACAAATTTTAATCCATAGTCAAAATGTGATATACTGCAATTTATCACCGTATGAGACTGCCATTGACATAGTTTACTGTAAGAAAAAATCTTCTCCTTTGCGAATAAGACTATGGCAAGGCTCTTGGATGTGGAAAACATTACAAAAATATTATACACTGAACAAGTACAAATTAACGTCGACTAATTCCGCAAAACGGGAAATAGGCACTTTTAGTTCAATTCTCATTTTCAAATGTTTGTGTTAGAAATATTTTTGACTTTTCTGTCTTATTGATCACCGTTCAAATGACCTGACGACTGTAATTTTGACAAACATCACGTTTATTTTGATTGAGAGCGCTTTTACGCTAGAAAAAGCAAAATAAGTTGAAATCAGGGCTCTTTGGGAGACTCACATAACTATTAACAACACGGTTATGCAGTGATGCGCATAGATAGATGCGAAATAACTAGAAAGCTGTCTTTTAAAATTCAATAACTAGCAAAAAGTGATCTATTAATTAAACTAACTCTAAGTTGCTGGAAAATTTGTTGGCCAAGAAATTAGCTTGACTTGCTTAACTTTAGATTCGAATTAAAAAATGTTTTTGTGAACATGAGTCAAAATGACGTACATTGATAGTCTAAATCTAAAGTTAAAAAATTTAGAAATTCATTTAATACGTTGAAAAGATTATTATTCACCAATTAATTTCGAGAAAGGCCACTTTCACTTTTGGGCCAAACGTACGTATGCATGCCCACTGTCTCCTCCTACTCCTGCCAACATAGTCATATAATAGTCAAATATTTCCTAACTCTGTACGTTCAATAACAAGCGTTTTTCTCACAAATATACTGCAAATGTTTGATATTATACAAACAGATTGGCGTAAGCTCGTACATGATATTGAAACAGCAAAACCAAAATTGGACTCGCTAGTGTGGTCAGCTATACCAAATGATTTACGAAAAATGTTAATAGAAAGATTACAGCCACCTAATCCAGAATTAGCTAAACAAATAACTGATATCATGAGTTCATCAACATTACCTGTTGGGTGGGGTAAACAATTATTTCCTGAATTAATTATCACACAATCATGCTCTGGTGCAGCATTGCTACATCATAACGATAAATTAAAAAATATTCTTGGATCTGGTGTTCAGTTATGTGGAGAATGTTATAGTTCAACTGAAGGTGTACTGGGCATTAATTTAGGTTATACATCATTAAATCAATTTACATTTGCTGTGCGATTTTGTTATTTTGAATTAATACCAGAAGAACAATGGAATGAAAACATCCAGAATGTGTTTTAGTTGAACATAGTGAATTAAATAAACTTTATGAGGTAGTTATAACAAACTATAATGGGCTTTATCGTTATCGTATGGGTGATATCATCAAAATTATCGACTATCGTAATGGAAATTTACCGGTATTTGAATTGGTTTATCGTCGTAGTTCGATATTGAATCATTTTGGTGAACATGTAACTGAACAGCAAATAATTTCAACATTACAGCGTTCTATTAAACAATTAAATGAACAATTGAAAACGAGTTTCATATTGGTTGATTATTGTGCCACATCAGTTAATGAAAACAATTTATTCTATCATCGCTTATTTATTGAATTGAACCCACAACAGAGCAACGATGCTATAATACTGGATCAACTTTTAGGATATTTATTTGGTCATCATAATACCAATCAAGAGTTAGAAAATTCATTAAAAAATTTTGCTTTATTTATTGATAAAGATTTATGCGACAGCAATTATTTTTATTCTGATGAACGTTTATCTTCAAGATTGCAATCATTAGATATACTTTTATGCAAACAAGGAACATTTATTAAATTAAAACAAGGTAAATTTTTTCTAAAAGTATACTTCATACGCATGATGTTGCAAACATAGATTTCAATATTTTTTGTGCATGCAGTTCTATGAGAATACCACATAGAAATAGTCCATATTTAAGGGTCAAAGGAAACTTTTTCCACCTTGACTAAAACTCCAAAATTGTTATAATTTTCCGTTTAGACGTGTATGGAGCTCGAATTGTGATTATTAGACAGAGCTCATTTAGTTGTAGAAGAATCTTTACTCAGCAGTTTGGTTTTTGCCTACTTTTCCAATAAATGTTTCGCAGTAAACAATGCTGAGAACACAGCTGAATTCTACTAGTATTTTGAAATTGCGTTTGTAGTTGTTGTATATCTTTATTGATTCTGATAAAAAAAGGTCAGCGGTCAAAGACCATTATGGACCTAACAATAATAAAGATGTTGTCCGTAGATGGTAACAGAAAGGTAATTATGGATACGAAAAACAAAAAGAGTAACAATATAAAAACTAAGAAGACAGGCTAGGCGAAAAAGAGAGGATGGACATCGTAAAAACTGGAAATTGAAAACTACTATGTCTGCAGTTATTCAAATCTGTTCGTTTGTTGAATATACAAGAGGACTGCATCCAGTAAACATGTTAAAGTATCATGATCAAAGTTTAAGCCACTCAGTAACAAGGTGTCAACTGAAAATGTAGGCATAAAAGAAAGTTTTTGTGGAAGATTTTGTCGTTGAGTATTATATAGTGAACAGTGCAAAAAATAATGCTGGATATTCTGCCTATTATTTTCGCAATTACATTTGGGTGAATCTGTATAACTACGTCGATAGAGATAGTAATTTAGCGGTAGAAAACTTGCTTTTATCCGCATAAAGATCACTTCCTCCCGTCGCATAGAGAACTTTAACTTTTTAGAAAAAACACCTGTTGACATGTACTAACTTTTTAAAGTATCGCGTAATTTAGATATTTTCATAGTTGATAAATTCGTGTCATTCAATCGTGTCATTCCATTCTCGGGCAACAACAGTAAAAAAGTCTCTATCTGTACTATTTACCGCTATAAAAAAGGATCGCTGACTACTGCGTAAATCGTAGCTTTCATTCGGTTGGTAGATGAGAAGTTAAGTAGAGAGGTGCTAATCCTTTTAGGATTTTTGCGAAAGTCAACAATCGCAAAATTTTTAAGTGATTCTTTACACATTCTAATATTTCATATAACTTCTCTTTCGATGTATCTTTCATAGCTCCTGAGACAGCTAACGCCACTTGATATTGTAGACTTTCTAGCTTGACGAGATTCGTTTCTGCAGTCAGTGAGTAAATTATTGAGCCATAATTTAAAACCAATAAAACACAAGGCTTATAAATTGTCTCAAGGACATTTTTACGTAGTGTATGTTTGTAAAATTTCATTATACCGACTATAGAAGATATTTGAAGCAGAATCTTGTTAATATGATTTGTTCATGTTAATTAGACCTAAATATCTTACTTCTTCTTTTTCTGTGATAGATGAACCGTACAATAGCAACGGTTTAAAAGATGATGTATCTTTGTGATGATATGGCGTAGAAAAAGTAATTGACTCGCATTTAGATGAGTTTAAAGGTATATACCATTTTTCTGGCCATTCGTCTATTTTTTTGAGAGCTCGGTTTAGACTTTGCTGGCAGAAAGCTGGATCTTTATGATGATTTAAAAGAATAACATCATCTGCGAACAATCTCACAACACTTTCTATGTCATTAGATAAATCATCAATATATACTGAAAATAGTAGAGGTCCAATAACCGATCCCTGCGGTACATCTTTTGATATTTTTTTCTTCCAGAAGTAGAGCCATCCAAAACCGTATGGATTGTCCTGTCTTTTAGGTAATTTTCAATCTGCTTCAAAGCTTTACTTCTAACGCCTTTTTTATAGAGTTTTAGCAGCAAAAGTTCATGGTTCACATTATCAAAAGCCTCACGAAAATCTAACAGAGCCGCTCGCACAAACTTATCTTCAGTTCAGCTATACCAGAATTAATTTTATTGACTACGTCTGATAACAAGTTGGTAGTACTATCTTTCGCTATAAAATCCGATTGAGAAGCCGATACAAGTTTGTTATTAACGAAATGAGTATATAGTTGCCTGTGAACTAATCTTTCGGATATTTTCGATAAAGCTGGTAACAAAGTTATTGGTCGATAGTTAGATGTATCAAGACTGTCTCCATTCTTAAAAATAGGGTGGACAAAACCATGTTTTCAGTGTTCAGGAAATTCGGTCGATTCAAAGGACTCGTAGACTAATTTAGTGACTGGTTTAGTAATAGAAGAAATCATATTTCTTAGCATCCGGTTAGTAATGCCTGGCGCACATGCTTTACTAAGATCCAATTTCCGCAGAATAGTTTCAACATCGGGTAGTTGAATCATTTGATGTAAAAAATAAATGTACAGAAAAAAGTTTGGTCAGATGTGAGATTTACAAAAGAGATAGCTAACAGCGGTTTCTACTCTACTGATTAACTGCGAACTTTCGTCACAAAACGCATACGAACATTGGTTAAAGTTCACGAGCTTTCGCCATTTTTTCGCCGTTAACGACGAAAATTCGTTAGTCATAAAGACGACAGTTCGCTATGACGAAAGTTCCATAATTCGTAAAAATTCTTGTTTTTCAAGATTCATGTTAGAATTTTCAGTAAGATATAAGGGGCAAGTAAGTGAGTTCTCATCCTTTATGATTTTCTATATGGATCGATATCGCTTAAGTTGCTTTTGAGTTGTTCTATTATGACATTTCTGCCAGAACATGTAAAACAATTTTTTAGCTCAAATGCTGGGTGGAGCAAGCAATGAACAACTGAAAGTTCCACATGTTATACCAGAAACTGCTCAAAACTTATTGAACCTTATGGTAGTTCATTCAAAGCGAATTAAAGAATAATTCAAGGCAATAAGACGTAGTTGTAAGTATGAGATGATAATTATGACAATAAATATTTTATCTGTTGAGTACATGTACACTCATGATATTTGATTAGTCATCGGTATTAAATTAAACATGTTTTGTTGTTTTTTGTTCTTGTTTGGCTTAAATATTTAGACAGTTTTATTGGTTGAGCCATATCTAGATGACGTTTCAATCGTCATTGAAACTAATAAATACAAAGTGTTAAGCGTACACATTCCTCTCTTTGACTAAATCTCTAATTCTGAGTCAGATATGCAGAATATAAACTTACATACAATTATCTTCTGCAAACAAAGGCCTCTCCGGACTCACCAAAATCTCAAGAATTGACGAGCTAAAAAGTTTCAAAATTTTCTAGTGAAAAACAGAAGATTTAAGTTTTTACTTTAAAAACTTTTCATTTTATGTACTATCGCTTATTTATTATTATGTACATAATTTTGCAAGGTGCACGTAAAGCGAAATTTGAGCAGATTTTATTTTTCGCTTTTTACATATATTATGATTCGCCGCGTCGAGCTGATCACGAATATCGCCTTCCGAGCCTCCTCAAACCATTTCTTCACGGAGAAAAACTCAAATTAGTGATAGGACCTCAAAAATACAAAAAACCGTCCTCTACAATGAAACTGACCTTTTGAGGTTATATTGCAAGATGGAAGGTTCGAACCGTATTTCTCTGAATCAGCATTGAAAACTGATTTACAAAAAGGTTTTCATTTCGTTTCAGAGGTAAACATTCGCCATGAACGCCCGAACCAACAGCTGTCAACTGGGTATGACTCATTTTGTAAACCTATCTAGTTTTTTGGGTGAAGGGCTATACCGATGATTCACATATTTTCACATTGAAAAATTACCGAGATTCACACACTATCAGATCGGCCAACACGCCAACTTTAAAATATGAAGAGCTTTTTTAAAATTTTGTTTCGTTGCTGAGAAAATTCCTTTTTCTAAATCAGTTTTCAATGCTGATTCAGAAAAATATAGTTCGAACCTTCCATCTTGCAATATAACCTCACAAGGTCAATTTCATCGTAGAGGACGGTTTTTTGTATTTTTAGTGGAATAGTTTTTAAAATAAAGTCATTTTTAATGCCGCTTTAAAATTACAGAAACAGGAGGTCTCACCCATGTCAGCTGCTCGAGAAAAAAATGCCACGCATTTTAGAATAGGAAGGAATCTTCCTGTACTGGGAGTATTTTTGAATCAGTAAATAAAAAAGGGCAGAAACATGCTGGTCTTGTAATGAACTGTTGCGATCGCTGATTTTCTACACACACAACAAGAATAGAAAATCTAGTGGAAACAGTATCTAATAAAGGCAGATTCGTTTTACTGGTGTATTACAGTATCGCTGTTTCTTTTTTTTACTTGAAAAAAACTAGAAAGGAACTTTAAACTGGGCGCTTTGTTTCTGTTAAACATTGCTATGAAAAAGCGGTGCAGCATAGGGGTGTAACCGGTGTCAAAAATGCGGTACCGGTATACAACTTACCGAGTCCATTACGTTTTACTCTCCAAGACTGAAGTCTAACTCTCTGCCTTTTACAATGCTTTTTATATTATTTTCACAAATATTGTGTCTGATATACGGACCAAGCGCAGACATCAGGGTGTAACTTTAAGTGTCTATATGGTTTATTATATCGTCCTTTATCAATCAGAAATACTTCATTCTTCGAATTACCTGTTCTTCAATGAGTAACGTAAAAGAGTTAAAAATAACATGACATTTAAGACGAAATCTTTATAACACCGATAACAATATAATACGAGAAGAATCTCCTCAACAATTTTTCATTATATAATATACTTCGTAGAGCTACTATTATTTATAATCAGTTTCGGACAGGTTTTCCTCAGTTGAACGCAGATCTTTATAAGAAACAACTCTCTATTACAGTTTGAGACAACTCTCTAGGGGCAGTTGAAGCAAGAGAACATTATATGCTTCATTGCCTTGGATATGCAGAAAATAGTAAGTTGTTGCAAGACATGTTGCTTAATGTGCTAATTAGCGATCGATTGTCCATGTAGCTGTTCTAGCAATTATAGCTATTCTGTGTAATTAGATATTAAGTCTCTTGTCGGCCACACTTAATGACATATACATGTGTTATATTCCTACACGCTGCATAAAAGTCAATCTCAGTTCTTCTGACTTTCCCTGTTCGTTCCAAAGTTCGCTAGACTATCCCTGTGGTTGGTTCATACGAATTGCTGTCACGGATTTTTAATGTCTTAAACTCCTTTAACGGGGTTTTTATTGACACAGTTTTATGTATCAAACGTTCATCCATGTATTGTTTCAAAGCATCAAGGCCATCTGAAACATATAAAAAAGGGCAAGGCAGACGTCGACGGAACGTAAGAAGGAAAAAGACTAAGTGTAGGAAAAAGAAAATGATGATATAACAAAGAAATACTAACTCTGTTTGTATGAGCATACTGATTTTATCATGTCGTCGTGGATATATTTTCTTTTTGTTATCTTTTTTCTTTTGCTCACCCGTATTTGAGCACGAAAGTTACACGGCCGCCTGCTATGTAAAAAATGCACAGTGTTATAACAGTCATGTCACAAAATTGATAACAAAAAGAAAATATATCCACGGCGACATTATAAAATCAGTATGCTCATACAAACAGAGTTAGTATTTCTTTGTTATATCATCATTTTCTTTTTCCTACACTCAGTCTTTTTCCTTCTTACGTTCAGTCTTGGAGAGTAAAACGTAATGGACTCCGGCTCAAACGATTGATGCTGAGATTTTTTCTGATAGTTTTTCGCATGTGCTAGCTGAAAAATGGCATATTTTCCTTTGCTGTAAATGAGCTTTAGTTTCTTCAGTAACTGACACAGTGGTTTCGTTCGAGTTATGCCGTATATGAAAGTCATCATTCACCTGATGACAAACATCAGTGTAATAACGGCTATATCACTGGTAATTGTTGATACCACAGATCGGAGTAAATACGATTTATACCAGCCTTCCACCAGGTCTGAGTTGAAATTGCCCGATATTCCCCCGTGATCTTTTCCCGCTTCGTTAATGCTGCATTCGAGCGCCTGATCTAGTGCGATGGTAGAGAAGGGTGGACTGGTTCTTCTAACACCGGATGATGTAGGTAATACTTCTAATAACGGTTTTGACCAAGATTGTAAATCGAATATGTGCTATGATGATAAGCGAGCATAGTTTCGATGATTTGTAATAAAAAATAGTGGAGCCACATTGTTTAATGCACAATCTCGCTCTTCAAAATTCAACGACTAGAATATAAAAAAAATTTAGAGTGCGAGGGAGACAGAAAGGAAAACAAACTAAAAAGAACAAAAACAACTTACTCTGATTGCAGTGCATAAATAAATCAATGGTTCGATCAAATCAAATAAGACAAATGACTAGAATTGAAATTTTAAATTGGTTTTACTTTGTTCGTTTCTCCAACCGTCAAATAAACTGTTATATTCTACCTCATCGATCAGTGCAATCCCTTCATTAAGCCATTGTTGTTTTGCTGTATTTGTGGCATAATCATCTGACATTTTTATCATTAATTCATCAATATCATTTTAAAGAAAAAAAAGAAATTAAATTTAATTAAAGAAAATTAATTTAAAAATTAAAGGAAGTTAATTATTAAAGAAATATCATTGCAAAGAAAAGTCGTGTAGAGCTGGGAGATGTCTCATTTTAATCAGAAATTTGTATGCTACAATCATGCCTCATTAAGAAAAGGTTTTGGTTATTTTTTAGAGTTTCTAAAAAACTGGTTTTCCAGAAAACCGAGCCTTCAAGAGTCATGGGTACAAATCCTTTTAGGGTATTTACTATCTCGATATATACTAGCGATCGGCATACGAAGGAAGGAAAATGGTGTCGTGCAATTCGATATGTTTCCTCGTTAGAAAAACTGAAAAACTAACAGTGATATCTCATTTTATTCAGATTTTGAGAATGCACATTGAGATGTATTGGCTAGTCTGTGTGAAAAACGGAAGTAAGTGTCTGCTTAACTGTTCACGCATCGAATTTAATGTGTACGTTATATTTTCTTGTTTCCTTAACCGCAGAAGGTTAACGGTGTGTCGGAACAATTTGCTGAACATTCGCATTCTATAGTTGTATAGAGGACACTCATGAAAGCGAAGTAGATTCTTATAAGCGTTTTAGACGCGTATCTTTTCATACGTTTTACATTTCCTAACTTTTCATCAATCAGTTGCGTTAATTGGTTGAGCCAGGGATCATTGGATCGCAGATGAGCGTTACCCGTGTGAATAATAGAGATAAAAATTTATACCAACCAACAGATAAGACTCATTGAGTTGAGCCATCTTCGAACATACGCGACTCGACAGCATTTGCAGAATCCACCGTATTCGATCGAGTATTCTGCACAATCGGGGCATATTCAGCAAACTCTGCCATCTTTTTCATCCATTCAAGTTGAAAAAGATTTTTCGACCGATAGAGTTGCTTCTAGGTGTCACTCACTGTCATACCCTCATTCTTCACAGTCAACTATCCTTTCCGTATCATTCTGATTCCTAAGAACATTATCATCTAATCGCAACCATTTAATGTAAGTATTTATTATTCTAACGAAACTTGTATACGTAACACTAATATTTAAAAAAGTATCTAACAGAGAAGAAGAAAAAACATTTATTCAAATATATAACCAAATTATAGAAAGTACGATACGCGTTTCGAGACACACTTTGGTGCTCACTTCAGTCAATAAAATAATTTAAAACTTTTAGAAAAACTTTTTCAAAAACATGAAATGTTTTTCGTTTTAGTTGAGTTTTGATTTTTGAAATAGTGGTCATGGATGTCAATTAATCTTCATCGTCTGGATTTAGTGATGGATGATATTTTCTTTTATTGTAAAAGACAGGCTTTCTACAAGCGTCTCGCCATAAATTTGTAGGTAAAATTCAAACAGCGCAGAAAAAGCTATACACTGAGATATGGTCATTAGAAAATGTTTAGTCTGACCGAATAAATTTTTAGGTGGGTCGTAAGAGATTTAGGTTTCTGCAAGTTAAAATACGCTTGACAGCAAAACCTGAGCAAGGATACACCGATGTTCTTTTTGGGCGTTTAATTATCAACCTGACAATTCTGTAACAGGAGAAGAAAATTGTGTGGGAAGGACATAAATGACAGTGACATAAATCTTACAGTTATAGTCACGTGTTATTACACTGATGTTTGTCATCAGGTGAATGATGACTTTCATATACGGCATAACTCGAACGAAACCACTGTGTCAGTTACTGAAGAAACTAAAGCTCATTTACAGCAAAGGAAAATATGCCATTTTTCAGCTAGCACATGCGAAAAACTATCAGAAAAAATCTCAGCATCAATCCTTTGAGCCGGAGTCCATTACCTTTTACTCTCCAAGACTGAAGTCTAACTCTCTGCCTTTTACAATGCTTTTTATATTATTTTCACAAATATTGTGTCTGATATACGGACCAAGCGCAGACATCAGGGTGTAACTTTAAGTGTCTATATGGTTTATTATATCGTCCTTTATCAATCAGAAATACTTCATTCTTCGAATTACCTGTTCTTCCATTACCTGTTCTGACCATCATGAGGTAAATGTAGAACAGAATGTTTATGGCTATGCATTCTTGCTCAGCAAGAATGCATAGTCATAAACATCAAAAATCAAAACTCAACTAAAACGAAAAACATTTCATTTTTTCTAAAAGTGTTAAACTATTTTATTGACTGAAGTGAGCACCAGAGTGTGTCTCGAAACGCGTATCGTACTTTCTATAATTTGGTTGAATATTTGAATAAATGTTTTTTCTTCTTCTCTGTTAGATACTTTCCCAAGCGTGAAAAAAAAATCTAGTATCTCCCGATTCATCTAGATTATTAGATTTTTACTCGATTGCAACTAGTGTGTAACGACAGTGGAAATCTAGTAACTGGGCGATTATTAGATTTTTTCTAGTTGCGACTATCGATTTATCGCCCGATAATCGATCGATTTAACTATTACTAGATGCACCTGCAGGCGCATCTAGTTAAAAGTCCCTTTTCCAACTAATAATCTAGATGGCAATTAGTCGTGTATCGCCCGATTACAGACGAAATGTATCTAGATTTTTCCCATAGGTGATATTTGCTTGGGTTTGTTAAATATTAGGATACTCTACTCACACACTGATTTAAAAATATTTTTTCTCAAGAATACGTAACACATCATTTGTACTTCTCTGATTCAATAAGAGGTAAAAGCCATCTAAAAGTGTCCACAGAAGTAAATCCTTCATTTTTCGCGCGTTTCACACTTAAATACCAATCGCTTTTTATTCCAAACGGCGAGTGATTATCTTTCGATGATTCGGAGGTCAAGTGGGCGTTTTTATCTACTGCTTTTTCAATAGATCTGACAAGATTATACAAGCTAATCGGTGTTCTTGAAGATAAATTGATTGGCCCTGTAACATCCGATAATGCGAGCCACAAGAGACCTCGTGCTGCATCACTCGAATGAATAAACGACATTCTTGCTTGAAGATTCGGGAAGTAGATCGGTTCATTGTTACGAATTCGTTGAATATGAAACAAAAGCCGTTTTGTATAGTCATTCGGCCCTAACACGATTGGAAATCTTGCAAAAGCAACCGGAAATGAGGCGTTTTGTGAGAGTGTAGCTTCCATCTGCCGTTTAGCTTCCGCATATTCATCGTACTCATTCGCTATTTCATTAAATTTATGAATTTGCGCTTCGAATTCATGTTCAGCCAAGTTTGATCCAAATGCGTAAACGGACATTGACGATGTCGCAATGTAACGTCCAACTCTGCCGGAGAACAGTCTGCATGCCTGAGCAGCATCTGTCGAGTTCATACAGATTTGGTCAAATATCAAATCCCAGTTCTGATAACAGGTTACAGTTTTAAATTCATCTATATCTCGACGATCAACTTTGGCATAAGTTATACCACAAGAATTATGGTTTATATCAAGCAACGGTTGCCGACTGACGACAGTAATTTGGTCTTTTTGATTTTCTGCCAACTTTTGCACCAACAATTTCCCAAAATATCGTGTACCACCTATCACAAGAATTTTCATCTTTTCAATGCTGATATGCTCTGAAAGAGAAATGTCTTCTCAATTAATTGTCATTTGCCCATTGCGGTCATCCTTAGTATAAATCTAGCACGCAGTGTGTGTGTGTGACAGTGTATAGATAATCTATTATAACAAATCAATTAGAAATACTTCCAACCTCTTTGGGATCTGCAGAGGGTGTGCAGAAACCCTTTAAGCTTTATATTACATTAGATGGTTTTCCGGTGGAATCAGAGAAGTTCATAGCATTTCTCATCTATACTGGTTGCGAACGCCGACAGAAGGGAAGCATGAGGATTGTTTTAAATTCAGAAATAGTTTTAGACCTCTTGAGATTTTTGCTTTTTATATTCATATTAGATTCCGAACCTTACACATGAAAACATAAAAAGTCCAGATGTCTTAGGCAGGTCTCCAGCGAGCGCCGACCGAAGGGAGGCGTGAGCATTGTTTTCGATTTATAAGTCACCAAAGGTCCTTCGCTTGCGCAGATCCAACTTAATAAAGTCAAATGACCAAGCGAGTGCAGACGAGCGTTACCTTGTAACTCTATCATAAACGATTCAATCAAAAAACACAAAAGGCCGATTGAATAATAACTAAGTACATATCAAATCGGATTCGATATTTCTCGAGGCAACCACAAGCAAAGACAGTAGGTGGCGCTCACTGACTTTTAAATCATGATCTTTATGGAGTGACGGGGTACTTCCTAATATTCAAGACTAAAAAACTCAGATGAATTAGAATCTGCGCTTTTTACCTATTCAAAGTGGCAATCAAGGTAAATGTACAGAAATATTCAGGGGAGTACGATTTCTACTCACATCCCAGCTTGTCCAAACGTAACGCAGTGACATTTTTGACACAGTAGTTCCCAGTTTTCTCGAGAAGTGGGAGACCTAGAAAGCTCATTCTTGCGTCATTCGATGCAGCTCGTTAAATTCTATCTATGGTAAAAAAATGAATTTTTGGTACAAATCTGAAGGCTCTGAAGTTATTCTACGGAGCGTAACGCAGTGACAAAAAAAGACCCCAAATTATTAGAGTAGTCGATAGAGCTACAATTCCCTGCCAAACTAAAGATGCATCTAGACATTTTCAAGAGACAAATTTATATCACAGATCACAAGCTATCGATTGGGAAAAAAAATTTTTCACAGAATACTTTTCTTGGTCAAAAAGATCTTTTTTGTGTCGTAACGCAGTGACAAACTTTTCTCTTTTGCTTGTTCTTTCCATACTTTTATATACTCTTACCTAAAATCGTTTCTCCAGCTCGGGATGGAGACTCGGCCTCCCTTGAGCTGGGTAGATTTTTGGATTTTTTTAAATTTTTTCTTTTTTTGCCTTTTTGGCTGTCAAGCGTTTATCAGTTCGAGAACAAACCTAAAAGCCCGAAAAGAAATATGTACAGACATGTGATAAGAAAAAAATATTCTACTACCCAGGTCCAATTTTACGACTGCCGTAAACGACCGTATACAGTCCTATACGACCGCCGTAAATCACCGTTTGCGGTCGTATTTGCATCGTAAACGGCCGTATACGGTGCAAATACGAAAGTAAACGGCCGTAACTACGCCAGCCGTTTTACGGCCGTAACTGCGTCGTGACCGTTTACGACCGTATTCCACCGTAAATGATTATATTCCCACGACCTCCGCTTCGTATTTATTCACATCGGTGATATGGTTTTTTTTCGATACATCTATTATATTTGTAATAAGAAAAGATACCAGAACACAAAACAAAAACAAAACATGAATTGTAATAAACTCATGAGTTATATATGAAATAATAGTGTTTCAGATTACTATTTGTTTAGAGAAATTTTATAGATCTGAATGTAGGATCTATAAATAGAACAAAGAACTGTTGTATCTGTCTTTACCCTCGAAAATACAGCAGTAAGTAAAACCACATATATACACGTACATATATATAAGAAAAATATTTCACTTATATAACAAATAACCCAAATTGCTTGATTAAATACTTTGAAACTGTTCAACGGCGATCTTGTGGCCCTAATAATAATATTTTAAGTTAAATCATTTTGTTGTATTATTGCTGTTATTGAACGTTGTCGGACTCTTAATTCTTTCAAACCATCACGTCGACGTTCTTCGATTAAAAAATCTGCTAATTTTCGTCGTAATAAATTTTTGTAAAATTCACTATAATAATCACGACTAATTCTATATTTTCCACCAACAGCTTCTAGAATTTGAAATAAAATTTCGTGTAAACAAATGGTAGAAGAACACAGATATAAAGGGTGTTTTACAATGGATAAGAAATAACCTCATTCTGAATGTTATCGAAAAAGTGATCAGTATTATTTACAGTAGGACAAATTCTTCTTCTTCTGCATCTCTACCAATTATTGTCAATCGTGCAGTATAGATTTTAATAAGACATAGAGCCATGTTTTAATCAATTCTTCTAGTTAGTGCATATAGTGAAGTAGCACCAAATAGAATTCTAAAGACTTACTTTGTAGTAATTCGAAACGTGTTTCATCTAATGGATCACGTCTTAAATATGGTGCACCTGGTGGTAATACTGATGTTGTTAATTCTTCTTTAGTAAATAATACTCTCAAAACTTTACGTGCGTAGTCACCATAATCTTTTCCTCTAATTTGTATTAAATTTTGATCATGAAATATCGAAAATGGTAAGAAAGTATAGACTAGATAATGCAGTAGAAATATGGTATGCTAGGTTTTATAATTATATTTACAACTGTATCCGGAATGTTTCATCTTTATCACCACGATATGATTCAAGTTGCTTCTCTTTCTGTTAAAAAAGGAAAATAATTTTTAGAATTACAAAAATTTCTTTAATAAGTAATTAACAACGAGCTTACGACAATTGTTGTTGCTGCAATACGATCGATTTTTTTGCCAAATTTAATCATTTCCTTTGAAATGTTATGTTTAATACCAAGCATATAATTATCAATTTTTTGAAACCGTAATTCTTCTGCAAGAAATAGGACAGAAAGTATAAACTTCGTTCTTATGGATAGATACATTAGGAAATAAGACTAATGTTTAACTAAAGAACGTTTCTCGTCTTTACTTTCATTATCATTTTCTCAGAATGTTCAGCACCTGGTGAATTTGAACGACAACTTGTCGATGAATAGCCACGATCATCTTTTACAGCACTTAAGTTTAGATTCGCGATCCTACCAAAAGACATAAGTTTTATATTAAGAAAAACATTGGGAATTTTAAAACACCAATAGACAAAACTAATGAGATAGTCTCCTTAGGTGAAACGTGTATTGTACGTAGGCGATTTCTGTTGTGTGTGCGGTATTCTTCTTTGGAATCACTTTCTGTTTCATCATTTTCATGGTCACTTAAAATTGATGCGTCTGACTGACAATCATTTTCATCAGTTAATATGTCTTGAAAACAGGAAAAAGAACGACGATTGTTTAAAGCACATAAAAAAACAACGATTTTGTTCTTACCATTAATCCGTTTTCTTCCTTGATATTCATTAGTTAACCTTCTTTTTGTATTTATTTCATGATTTGAACGTTTATCTGAATCTTCAAACAAATCGAAACAACATTTTGTGCAAATAAACAGATTAAGGAAAACGTTAAATTATATGTTTTTATGCACTTTTCCTTCGTATTCACTCATTAATTGTCATTCTTACAAATTCCCATGAAATTTCCATGCGTTTTTATTAGTGACATTAGAAAACCACAAATTTGCGGACGTGATGGAATTGCTCTGAATTATAAATCATTTTTCCTAAAAACGTGCCGGGGCCTCGGAAAAAATCAAGTTTTTTTTATAAAAACTCGTTTTTCTTAAGGAAGGAGCGTCCTGCCCTTTTAATATTGTCTTTTTTGTCTGAAAATCCGTTTTAATTCATTTTTGGTATCAAAAAACTGACCAATTCTCAATTTTCTCAACCAGAACTCAAGTTCTATGTAATAAGAATATCATATTCGGAATTAGGGTCGAAAACTGAGCCGATTGATGTGTGTCTCTATCCTATGCAAGCACTTTTATGTTTTTCGAGCTCGGAAAGTTCTATCGAATAATATATCGCATGATTTGCTTCCATTTGTTCTGACATCCGGAAAATTTGCTTTGTCCACTGGAGCGCCACTAATTAGTGCTAACCAGAACTAATTAGAGAATATCGTTTTTAAACGTTTTTGTATGAAATTATATCTACAAACAATTCTCTATAAAACTACATTGCAATCAATAGAATGTAAAATTTATATTGAAAACTAGAAAAGTTTTAAAAGATGCCTCTCAAACTAAAAATTTCAATTAATTTTGAACTTAACTAATTAATAACTCTGTCAATACTTGACCAACGAATTTTTTATTGCATATGCATACCACGGAAGGTGTTTTTTTCTCTACAAACTGGCCAAGTTTGAGGGCATGGTTAGGAGCAGGACACACCTCCCCTTAAAACCGATAATTCTCTAACAAAAAGTTGAACTTGAAGTTGTAATTTTTAGCAATGTTTTACACTAGATGATAGAACTTTCGGCATTTTATGGATGGTTGAAACGTGACCAGTGTTTAGACTACTGGAAAGGAACCGACATCAAAGGCAAGTATTAAACATTATAGTAGATGAAATGAGCAGGAAAAAGCTTCTGAAAAAAGTTCTTTCCGAAAAATAATTTCATCAATCAGCTGCTTGTGTAGACGAATAGTTTGCATGTTTGATCATATAGATCAATAAAACGTAAGTTCCTTACGTGGATTATGAACATTTTCATGAATATTTGTTCCAAGAGAATTTAACGGCATTCGATGATTAACACTATTATCTCGTAAATAATTATTTTCATTGTCTAAAAAACGATAACCAAAATTAAATAATGAACATTGGATTCAACTGGTAGAGATAAAATGAAACCTTCTAATTCTTCTGGTTGAGGTAATAGACAATCCCAAGCTTGTTTGCATTCTTCATATGTACCTAAAATAGACCAAAAAATAAGTGTAGATGTATTTGTTCAAAAAAAAAGCATATATGTTACCAGATTCAATTATTTTAGCCGTTATGTGCTTGTTTTTAAGAAAAATAGTTGCTGTTTCTTCTAATATTGTTCTAATACTTGATCTTTTCACAATATTATATGTATCAGATTCTTCAAAATACAACAAATAATATTCTGGTAACGGTTGTTCTGGCGTTGTCGGAGTAAAAGGCTTTCTCGTCTGTCTAATACGAGAACTACGTTGTGTAGTCATATTTAACAATAACGACTTTATCAAATTACTATAGTTAGTCTGAAATAAATTTCAATCAGACAAAGCGCATGTAAAACAAAACCTAAGAAGAGTAAACATGTTTTTTTGCTATTCTCTTCAGTCAAATAACTAAAATTAAGAGTCCGTGACTCTTTTTGCTTATCTTCACCATGAAAAAAAAATTGTAATAGAAGCACCAGAAATATCTTTTTCGTTAACTTTCAGGCAGCAGATTTCTTTTTTGTCAAGTAACTTCATAGACAACTTTCTCTTTAAAGAATTAAATAATCCACCACACCATATTTAACGCCAGGTAAAATAACCACAAAAAACGTCTAAGAATCACGAATGGAAGCACTTTCTTTTTAACGGTGGTTAGATCATAATCTGAACGAAACGAGTTCAACAATAAATTTCCGGAAGCGAAAAGCGCAATTAATGTGCTATAATAATCTGCCAGTCTAGGCAAAATTATTTTATTGAACGTTATGGCTCATATACCTGCTCTATACAATTTTTTACTTGACAATAGTAAAAACCACTCTTGTACTTCGGAAGGAAACCTTTTCAAAAACCAAAGTACTTTCTATTGATTTTTAAAGCTTTTATTGAACTGCATAATATTGAGCAAGGGAAATCGAGTACATCTTCGTAAGCTGACATTTAGATCGACCTTGTCTGGTGTATGAATTTTTTAATTTTACTCAAAAATAGACAAGACTGGGTTATTTCACCCAATATAGATTTTCACCAGGTTTTTAAAAGTTGAAAGTCATAGTGTAGATAAAAACTCTAAAAGGATTCGTCCCATTAGCTTGTTCCTGGTGAGATATAGAATTTTTAGTGAATTTTCCCTAGAGAAACCCAGTTTTCCAGTCAAATCATATCTTGGAATTTCGACTTGAAGCTTTGACCGCATGAAGTTCTAAACTAGACTAGCTTTCATAAAAAGTTTCAGAATTTTTGGACGAAGTCTCTTCGAGTTATGAATTTTTCAAAAGATGCATGTTTTATACACTATCGCTGAAAAAGCGCGTATAGCTTCGAAAATTGATAACTCGTAGAGACTTTGTCCAAAAGTTCTGAAACTTTTTATGAAAGCTAGTCTAGTTTAGAACTTCATTCGGCCAAAGTTTCAGGTCGAAATCCAAGATATGATTTGACTGGAAAACTGGGTTTCTCTAGGGAAAATTCACTAAAAATTCTATATCTCATCAGAAACAAGCTAGTGGGACGAATCCTTTTAGAGTTTTTATCTACACTATGATTTCTACCTATGAGGAAAATATCAGCTCAAACGAAGTGTATCAGTTGGTGAGGTTCCCTCGTAAGTTTCGTCAAAGAAGTTAAAAGAGCCATTGAGAATTCTGAAACTTGTGATATTTGTTTTTCCTTGCAACTAAGTTTCACCAAGGAAATTAAAAGAGCGATTGAGAATTCTGAAACTTGTGGTATTTGTTTTTCCTTGCAACTAAGTTCCACCAAAGAAACTAAAGGAGTCAGTGAGGATTCTGAAACTTGCGACATTTCTTTTTCCTTACAACTAAACTTCATCAAAGAAATTAAAAAAGTCATCACGAATGCTGAAACTTGTCAGAATATTTTTTCCTTGCAACTAAGTTTCACCAATGAAATTACAGAAGTCATTAAGAATGCTGTAACTTGTCATATTTCAGCAAGGGGGAAACAGCTGATTTCTGAGCTTAAAAAATCAGTTTTAAGAGAAAATCGTTAAAAATCACTAAAAATTGTTAAAAATCGCTAGAAATCGGGAAAAATCATTAAAAATTGTTAAAAATGACTAGAAATCGGGAAAAATCATTAAAAATTGTTAAAAATGACTAGAAATCGGGAAAAATCATTAAAAATTGTTAAAAATCACTAGAAATCACTAGAAATCGGGAAAAATCATTAAAAATTGTTAAAAATCACTAAAAATCGGCAAAAATCACTAAAAGTTGTTAAAAATCACTAAAAATCGGCAAAAATCACTAAAAATTGTTAAAAATCACTAAAAAGCGGCAAAAATCACTAAAAATTGTTAAAAATCACTAAAAATCCTTAAAAGTCGTGAAAAATCGCTTAAAATCTTTAAAAATCGCGAGATTAAAAACATAGATAGTCTCGACTATACAAAAATAACTGTTTGAGCAGTCTAGAAAATTCGATTT
>CAJNOQ010003002.1:0-21827 GCA_905250885.1 Didymodactylos carnosus | reverse complement strand
GCGAAATTTTTGAATTTCTATTCAAAACCAATACTATATTCGTAATCTACGTACGAAACTGAGTTCAGTGATGTATATTTAGCAGAAAAAAAATTTTGTCAAAAATTTGTGCCTTTGGTCCCCTCAGGCACTAATGAGAGTAAATCGAATTTTTTGTGGGTTTTGAGTGTTTGCCGCCAACTTTCTTTTGTCAATTCATAGATTTTAAGTGATGATCTTTACGATGGAATAGCCAAAATCTGATTCCTTAAGTTCCCCATAAAGTGAACTTATACCTTTTTTTCTTAAATAGTCAAATATTTAAACAGTTGATTCATACCTTTTGAATTAAACTCTTCATCCGGGTCAAATAATATATGTTTGGGGGGATTGAGCTCCAAATCATGGAGAGCAATAGGAATGTATGACAATGCCATGATCTGAATAGATCGATAAATCAAATTAACTATAACAAAGATAGTTAAATATAACTTACTTTACATTGTTATTTGATTTATAAAAACGACAAAAATATTCAACGGGCCATGCTGACCACGTGGATTTTATCTACAATGGAAAGATAAGTTTCTCGTTTATATATTATAGAATCTACTTTTTTTTAAATAAAAAATAACTTAGTTATCTGCTGAAAAGTAGAAAAATCAGGGCAGAAAACAATAATTTTATTCTAGTATTAGATGAATATTTTAATCTATTCTGTTTATCTGAATATGCAACCCTCCCGAATGTTCGAGAACGAAAGAAAAGACATGTATAAAAATCGTTTACTTTACTCATGCACTGGTCGATGTTCTTGTGGGTATTCTTGCAAGATTCTTGTCGCTTGCTATTTCAGACAGGAATCTTCGATTTTGTCTTGACAGATCAGACAAGATTCTTCTTTTAATTTTTTATTGATTTTTCATTTTTTTTCGTTAAAGATTCTTGTCTGAAATGGCAAGAGTCGTTGGCGACAAAATCACCAATTTCTTTTGCCAATTCCAGTGTTAAATATAAGTTACATAAGATAGTTCAATACAACACATAAATGTTTGTAAAAATTCCTTTAGATCTCATAAGATTCTTGTCGAGAGACAATCGAGTCTTTATATGTGTCTGTATTGGCATAAGAGCATCCAGCTCCCACATACATGAAAAGAAATGAGAAAAAATGGATTATATGTGCATTCTTTTTGTTTGCAAGATTCTTTTAAGAATTACAAGACAAGATTCTTACAGGAAAAAATGGATCAAGAATCCTGCAGAAAATCGCATTCTTGTCAATTCAGACAAGAATCCGTCTCGCGATTCTTGTATGAACTCACAAGAAAACGATTTCCTGCAAGATTCTTGTGATAAAAATACATGTAAAATATTTTACAAGTTTCTTGTCTGAAATGCCAAGAAACAAGAATCTTGCAAGAATACTCACAAGAACGTCGACTAGTGTGGTGAAGTACCGCAACATTTTTTCTATTACAAGTATTAAAAAAAGGTTATCCCAAAGAAAAACATTTTTATCTTTTTTTTTTTGTAGCCACATAAAAAGAAAACAAAAGTGCCCATCATCTTTGTAGCTTAAATTGTGTGAGGCGATAAAAAAACCTGAAAACGTTCTTTGGAACAGTTCTATAGATCTATAGAGCCAATCGATCCGAAACTTTTCCCGCGGAAACTCGATAACTAGGTCTGTTGAAGGAAAAAATTTCATTGCTCAACCCTTGACAAAAGCTGAAAAGGAAAAATCGGTGGCGAGGGATGGCAGAGTTCCTACAATTCTAGAATTCTACTTCTATACAGCAGAACTGAATATGGACCCAGCAGAATTGAACAACGATGTCTATGTGCTTCTAAACATTCAATTCTATTACGATCTAAGTAAAATTGTATTTCAATTCTGCTGTGAAAATATTCAATTCTGCTTAACTTAATTAGTCTACTTACTTTTCCAATGATGAGACAGAATTGAATGTTTACAAGTACATAGACCGATCAAGTTAAGCAGAATTGAATCCTTGTCAGCAGAATTGAGATAGAATTGAACTTAGCTCCAGTAGAATTGAAGAATGATGTGTTAGAATTGGAGGTTTTGACCTCGCATGGTTTATAAAAACATTCGGTTGCGATCCGAAATGTTTTATTTCCTACTCACTCTCATGCTGCGCCACTCAATTCAGTTCTGCTTAACTTGATCGGTGTACGTACTTCTAAACATTCAATTCTGTCTCATCATTGGAAAAATAAGTAGACTAATCAAGTTAAGCAGAATTGGAATAGAATTTGGATCGTAATAGAATTGAATGTTTAGAAGCACGTAGACATCATTGTTCAATTCTGCTGGGTCCCTAACTCTGCCATCCCTAACGACCTCCTGAAGTGCATGCTACCTTATAAATTTCTAGATAAGCTTTGTCTGTACTACACGTTTCTTCATAAAAGAAAAAATTAAAAAAGAGTTTAACTTTTCGAAAAAAAGAACATGCCCATATCCTTCTTTTTCTATCCTATTGAGCGTATCTCCTAATGGAAAAAGTATTCAGCGAGCAAATGAAGAACTACTCATAGTTAAAAATAGAGCAAGAAACTCATATGTATATTCAACATAAACTTATCCATATTGTTCATATTCTTTGATATTTCTTTCTCCATTTCTTCGTTATACAAATTAGGATTGATTTGTTTCCTCGCATCTTGCACCTCTCTTTCATTGTGCCATGCAGTAAACAGACAGCCAAACTGAAGGCCATTGATCACGTTAAATAATGTTTTTTTTCATTCTATAGTATTATAATTCTATCAAGAAACTTGATCCGTATTTAATATAAAAACAAGTGCAACTGTTGTTATCGACAAATAGCAGTTTTTTCACGTTAAAAAAAGAGAGGTTCTCTCTTTTCATTAAAAAAGATCGCCTGAAGGGTGTTTGTTTTCTCTTCAGCTGTAGAAGAAGTTGGAAATTTTCATGTGAAAACAGGAAAGAAAAACATCTGTCTTCGTCTACTCAATTTTTTATAACCTTTGATAAGGAAGACTTATATTTACGTTCTTTTATTTAAAAATTTGATACCTGTGAGAACAACAATAAAGAAAGAAACTTCATCAATGAGCACAAATAGTTAGCAAAAGAGCAAACAATCTTTTCATTTGCACCATCATTTTGTTTGGGGAAAAAAACGCTGTTAACTTCTTAAGAAATGAGAATCGAAATTAAAAACCTACTTTTAAGTATCAATTCAAAAAACTCACTACATATTCAATCTTGTCATAATTTAAAAGACGATTATGAAACATTTACATTGGTATGGCTTGATATCAATAATTCAACAGATGAACATTTCCAGTTACAACAGAAATTAGGTTTAAATTTTAATTATTTTAGAATATTTATTTTAGTTGAAGAATGTGAACAATATTTACGACAACAAGATGAAAATCAACAAATTAGTTTAATTGTTTCTGGTAGTCATGGTAGACGACTTGTACCACTCGTACACAATTTAAAGCAGATAACAGCCATCTATATCTATTGTATGAACAAATCGGATAATGAAAAATGGTCACGTCCATTTGAAAAAGTGTTAGCAGTAATAACAGATTCTGATGAACTTATTAAAAGAGTATGTCAAGATCAAGAAGAGCGTGAAAAAATCGAAGAACTTACAATGACGTCAATGAAAATAACTAATAAATTATCCTCTGAAAGTACTGATTTTATATGCTCCCAATTATGGCTTGAGATTTTATTGCGTATGAAACAAACAGAGTATGATAAACAAGTATTTATCGAATTTTGCAAAGAAATATATGCTGAAAATTCTATACAAACGGAAATAATTAGAAAATTTGAACAAACATATTCATCTGAGCAAGCACTGTCTTGGTATACAAAAGATACATTTCTATATAAAATGTTAAATAAAGCATTACGAACAAATAATATTCAAACATTATTTTTATTTCGATTTTTCATTACCGATTTATGTCAACAATTAAAACAAATACATCAACAACAAAAACCAGTAGTAAAAGTTTATTGTGGAAAATTATTGACTATTGAGAGAATAAACACAATGTATGCATCTATTGGTCATTATTTATTAATAAATACATTTTTATCGACAACAACAGACCGAAATGTAGCTGTTGCTGCGTTGTCATTAACGACAACTAATGATAATCAATTACAATCAGTTATATTTGAAATTTTACTTGACTTTTCTCATACACCAACGACTAAACCGTATGCTAATATAAGAAATTTGTTGAATTTTGAAACTGAAAATGAGATTTTAATTTCTATAGGTAGTATATTCAAAATTGAAAATGTAAAATATTATCAGAATCAATGGATAGTTAGTCTACAATCATGTAATGAACATACGGATAATCAATTAAAACAGATACTTCATTATAGTCGTCAAGAACTCGAACTTGATACATTTGATAATTTATTATTAGATAAAATGGATAAATTTGATCGTGCTGAAAAATATTTTAAATATTTATTACAAAAATCGTCAATAACTATCGAAGATAATGATCGTAATACTATTCAAGCATGGTGTTATCAATGTTTGGGATATATTGCACAAAAAGAAGGACAATATCCGTCAGCTATAGAAAATCATTTGAAAGCACTTGAATTAATTGAAAAAACTTCAACATCAAATGATAAAGATCTCTCATTATATTATAATAATCTTGGTTTAGCTTATTATTGTAACAATGATGTTGATAAAGCAATGGAAATTTATAAAAAAAGTTGTTGTGATAAATGTTATTTGAAGAATGGAAATAAACAACATATTTGTACTTCTAGATCTTTCTTGCTTAGTCGTTACAATGTTTCTCGATCATTAACTCGTGATGTTGTTCTATTTTTGTGGTATCAATTATTGGCTAGAATAATGAATGAAAAATCGATACAAATATGTTATAATATGAAAAGAAAAAATACAACACAAAATACATTTCTATTTCGTGTATTAAATAAAGCTATTAAAACACGTAATATTGAAAAATTAATAGAATTTCGTTATTCATTATTTGATATACATAATCAAATGACAAATGTATACCAATTTCAGGGTATAGCATATCGTGGAATGAAAATTGATCAAAATGAATTAACACGTTATTCAACACATTTAAATGAATTAATATTATTTAATGGATATTTATCTACTACACGTAATCGTGATGTAGCATTAAAATTTGCTAATATAAATGATAATTATGATGATAATGTTCAATCGGTTTTATTTGAAATACATAGTAATCCAAGTGTAGAAACTAGAACTATTATTAATGTAGATGATGATGAAGTTATATTTGATATTCCAACTGTATTCAAAATTGTAGACATAGATGAGAATAGTACATCGAAATTAATAACCGTTTTTCTTCAAACAACAAATGAACATATAGGTTTACTTCATCAATATTATGCACTTGCAGAAAAACAAATGCTTGCATCAACACCACAACTCTTATTTGCACGTCTAATGTACTATCTAGGTGATTATAAAAAAGCAGATATTTATGTAAAACAAATTGGTGATATGTTAAATGAAAATACAGAAAATTTAGCCGTATTTTATTATGATATTGCATTTAATTATTATTCACATGAAGAATATTATGATGCATTAAATACGTATCATTTTCTATTTAAATATACAAATGATTATGTTCTAATTAGTCAAGCTATGAAATATGTGGCTAATATTTATGTTGAACGAAATGAATATGTAGAAGCAATGAACTTTTATAAACAATCAATAGAAATACAAAGGTGTATAAGAGAACCTGATTTCTCATTGATAGCTCATTCTCATTCCTTATTAGGAATGCTCTATCAAAAACAGAATCAATATGATCAGGCACTTTGGCATCATGAACAAGCATTGCAAATTGAGATAAAGCAAGGAGATGAATTAGTCATAGCTGAGTGTCATTTCAATATAGGCACAATATATGAAGAAATGGAACAATATAAACTTGCTTTACAAAATATTGAAAAAGCATTAGAAATTAGAACAAAATTATTGCAATCTACACATCCATCGATTGCTATGTGTTATGACAGACTGGCACACGTGTATCGTACTCAAAAACATAATGATTTAGCATTAAAGTATTTTCTAATCACATTGCGCATCCAAAAAGAGAATTTACCTGAAAATCATCCAGATATCGAAGAAACAATATTTGAAATAAATGACCTATTATGTGAACATCGTAAGTAGAATGTAATGTTCATTGATGCATACTTTTAGAAAAATATGATTCATACACACTCTTTCTTGTAATGTTAATGTCAAAACTTTTCAAAAAACTGAATTTTAAAAGATCTAGCAACCCGAATCAACATGAAGCCATTGTATATATGGGGGCTTTGTAAAGCTTAGCGCTCTCTTACCGCTGTTATCCATAAAATGTTTTGCTTATAAAAAGTGTTAACTGGGCAAGTGTTTGAAATCAGTTTTTTTCCTTGTGAATTGGTTATGCGCTTGTGAAATACGTTAATCTTTTTGTATTTTTGTTTAGTTTGTCCAGCTATGTTTTAGATAGACAGGTGTTAGTTACTGTTTTATTATTGAGTATCCCGAAGTCTGTTTGAATAGATAAGCGATATTTTGAAATAGCATTAATCGATTTACCATCGTTGGAATTTCATCATTCAAAATTTCATAGTCACCTAACTGATCGACAACAAAATAACTATAAAAAACAAAAACTCTAGCCGTTAGCTTTAGCAGTATCTAGAACAGATACTCAAAGGACAGTCAACTTCATCAGTGACATTTTCAAGTGAAGATAGTGTCTTTTTCTCACATTTAATATGAGTGTTGCCTTTCGATGTTGTCTTGTAATTTTATCGACTTTTTGGGAAAAAGGCTGGACTAGCAATCAAATTGTAGCGCGGCCCGTAAACAAGATCCAAAAGCGTAGACCCGGTCCGTGATCTCTGGTATGGATCTCAGTGAAGTGAAGTGGTGGTTTTACTCCCTTGAGTTTGCCACTACTTCAAAACAGTAAGACATAATGCAGATGGTAGATTGATCTTTTTTCTCAAAAAAGTGTAGACTGTCAACAAATCAAAGATATATTTCTGAATACTTGTCTACAATAAAACTTATCATGTACTACTGGACGTTTTGTTTATTTCTTTCGTACTTTCGAAAAGTGTGATAACCTGAAACATGAAGCACAGAATGTTTTTCTTTCGACTGTACACTGGCTATGATTTTTACCCATAATATGTATCTATGTTTCTTAATCAAAACTTGAATAATTGGGAATCTTCTTTTGTTAAATAGTGTTGACAGGTTAAAATACTTGTATTTTTATAGATCTATCTTATTTTTCAGCAGAATATGATAATCAACAAACAACAGCAGTTACTGATAATGAAGGTTTGATATTAGTTTTATAATTATTTTTTCATGTGAGTAGATAAAAAGTAAAGTCTCCTTTGATCATTGTATAATTCTACTGATAGAAAACAGAATAGGACATTGGTCATTTAAGGCCCCTCCTTGGAATTATCTCCGGCATCGTACATCCGATTTCGATGAATTTCCGTAAATGTTAATCACCATGAGTTATGCGGATGAATTTTTTTTTTGTCCCCAAGTCTTATGTTTTAGGAGTTTTCCAGATTTGAAGGTCCAAACAGTACCATGAAGTTTTTCGCAAGATTTGTAATATATTTCAAACTAGAGAATTCAGGTTTGGTTTATTTTAAACTACATGAACAGCTACATGAACTGACAGCCACCGAGTTTACAGTTGTTGGTTTTTCAGACAACCAAAAATCCGATTTTTCCAGAAATCCTTAATTTGACAAAAAACTAACACCTAATTCAGCAATCGGGCTCTATAAACCTTTAGCCACACAGATTAGGTTCAGTTTAAGACCTTCCCGAGTTCTTCACGATGTTTCGCTAGCGAGAAATCTTACAGCTACGAAGCTGACATTTGTCGAAAAGTCAAGTTTTTTAAAGCTATCACTGAGCTTTCTAAAAACCTCTATACCCCTTCGATAAAGACCAACGCTATGAATCCCGATAGTAGACAACATGGGCTATCTGGTGATGTGTTTAGTTTAATATCAACTTTTTATAAAAACATTTGTATTTCTGACGGGGGAGGAGCCTTTAAAAGGTCCTTAGTGGAGGATGAGCCCATATCTTTTCATTCACAGGACGGAGAGTTAAGCTACGTTTCATCGCTTAATTACTCTTTTATTTAGATAATTGTGAAATATGTATTGATCAACAGCCTGATTTACCATCGAGAGTAAAAATTATTGTTTTAGATGACAATAACAGTTTAACCTTACATTTAAATGGATTGAATGAAAATGAAAACGAACATTTGATTTCATTTCACAGTGATACAGAAAGTTTTTTTCAATATATTCATAATCACATTGAGAATTTTAAATTAATTACAGTTCTGCCAAAATTGTTTATTTTATCCGAAATATTAGCAAAACTTCAAACAATCGAACAAATAAGTTCAATCTATATCTACACGGATGATGATCAAGATGTAAATTATTATCGTACGTTCAGCCAACAATTTTCCAAAATACATGATGTTTGTATAGGAAATGATCTTCAATTCCGCTTAATACTCGATTTAACAACATTTTATCGGAAATTGGGTAATCATTGTGTCCTCGAACGGAATAATAGTGAAGCAGAATATTGTTATGCAAAGGCCCAAAAATATGTGAAATTGCTGTCAAAATCGATAGAAAGTAAGTAGATCCGACATAGTTTTATTCTGATTTTTCATATTCAAGAATAAAGCACAAAAAACGTTCGATGTCAATTGTTTGCTTATTTGCCTTATCGATGGTGAAGAACATTATTTTTATGATCAACGTTTTACACGTATTCAAGTTATATATCCTTTGAAAGTAAGAAAATAACGATCTCGATGCCGATTTACTCCTTATAAGAGAATTAAATAAAGCGGAATCAATTTCCATCTTACACAAAGTATATTTCTTTGATTCCCAAAATACAAAAGATGTCCATTTTTACTGCAACCTAAACCTATTTTTTTAAAACTTAAATGAAACTGAATCCTTTTTATTATTTAACCCGCTTCAGACCTATGACTTTTATCAGTCAATATTTTTCTTTATTTGTGGAAAACACACCTTTTCGATTTTTTCACATCAAGCAATTATTATTGAACTATAAAACTGGAAATAAATAAAGCATATATTAATTATACGAATGAAAATAATGAAGGGACGAAACTGGTTGTAATTATCAAAAAAGCTTAAAAATGACCAAAACCGAGCGTATCATTAAAATACCAAACTATTAACTGTAGATGATATATACTGACCAGTATAGAGTGCTATAAACGTCACTGTAGTGATATGTTTTGTGCGTACAACGGCCAGTACCTCGTAAAAGAAGAAAGCTTATATTATTATTCGAAGAATACTAAAATTTGGAAAAACTAATTAGAAGACGTGCGTTTTTTAAAAGATGGAGAAATGAGAACTATAATTCTTGAAACAGGTATTAAAGCTAGTCATTTTATACATCAGTATGGATGTATCAGACTGGCACCGATCAGGAATAAGTCAAAACCAGTAAAATCAGTAGGTCACTATACTGACACTAGCCTGTTACTGACTTAAACTGACAGTATGCTGACACTGATGCATATCTAATTAAACGTAAAGCCTAAGCTACTAGGTTTGCCAGACAAGTGGTCTTCTATTATAGATGATTATTATGTTAAACATCAGGAGACATTTCTTTTGTTGTTTAAGATTTCATTAGTCATCCAATGTATGGTGATGAACGAACTGTTCCACTGCTTCTTCGGGACGTAAGAGCAAAATTTCCATGAAGATCAGACATTATTTTCTTATAAAATAACAATGAATGCCTTTTTGACAGTTTCTTTATTAACAAAACTATCTGTCCAAAAATGTTTCCCACATCGTAGTCAAAAACAATTGAAAACACTTAATGCAATTTGACGGCCTGGTTTCGAACACGACAGATGCCAGCGTGGTGTCCGTTGTTCCGTGGGAATCCTAGAATTGAGCAGAATTCAAAGTATCTCTACTCACTCGCATACCAATGCCAATCTGCCAATTCGTAGACAGAATCTACGTGTGAGCTAATGTAACTCTACATAATTATACATAACTCTGTACAGACTCTCTCTGTGAATTGGCAGATTCTGGTAAAATCAGAATTCGAGTTCTATCAGAAGTCAGTCAGATTCTGGACAGAACCTTATTAACAGCATGTATTTGAAAGCGTCTAATTCTGCCAGTTCTGGCAATTCTCATGGAATTGTAGACATGAACACTGTTGCGTGTGTGCGAAAACTAGCTCGACAATTGGATTAATAAAGTATCATAAATGGTTATTGCGGAAAATACACTTGAAACAATATATAAAGCCTGTATTTTAACCACGTTTGGCTATGTACTGTGATGTTTTCTATAACAACTAATAGTAATATCAGAAAATTGAGGTCGGTTCAATACCAGGCAGCACTAGTAGTTTTAGCTGAGTCATCTAGCGAGCGCATTTTGAGCACGTTAGGTTGGATTGACCTGCAAAGACATTTTCGCATTAAATGCATTGTAACTTTTTCAAAGGTCATCTGTAGGCTAGCCCCGGGCTATTTGTACGAGCATGTCCACTTATATCCTCAAAATACTTATCATTACTTGAGAAGTAACACACGATGACGTACTGAAACTGTTAAAAATGGTAATTGTTTACGATTGCAACGAATGAACGGAATGAGGTAATAGACGAGTTCCCTGAGTATCAAATAGTGTAAACGTTGAACTTGAGAGAAATGTTGTACAATTCTTTGGTCAGTAAACGCACAATCATTCCATTTCAGAAAGCAATTAACGTTCTCAAACCGCACAGCTGAAATAAGATTTATGAGAATAAAATAAAATTCTCCTCAGTTTAATTATTATCTTTACAAACGGAATTGTGTTCCGTCTCCATTGTGTTCATGTGAGTTATCGGAAACAGATACTCATTTTTTCTTATCCTATCACCTGTATAAACGGCATCGTACACGGCTTCTTCTAAAACTAAAATTTCTGAAAAAACACATTTCGGTTAATATTTTATTAATGGATGAATTGAATCAGAGGTGCAACCGATACCGACACGATTTTTCGAAAAACATTGTGTAAATTCATTTCATCTCTGACATATTTGTTTTACTAAAACTTCATTCCAATTACCTAAACTTAGTCTGATTATATAAACTTCTTAATTTAAAAAATTGTATTGGATTGCTATTTTCGTTAAAAAAGAGCGTTTGAAAAATCAGCTATACATAATCAAAGTGAAAAGATTAATTAATCTATCCCTTTGATAACATACGTCATTGATCAAAAGAAGAGTAATTGGTTTTTTTCACTGAATATTAACAGACTTCTTCACAACTATGACAAGAAATTTAGGCAAAACATGATCACGACTAGGAATGTTCGGTTCTGGAGCCGCAATGACGGTTCCAGTTCTCGAGTTAAAACCGAAACAAAAAGAACCGCGGTTCTGGTTTCCGACTTAGAAGAGAACCGCTGTTCTCGGTTCTCAGCTTAGAAGCGAAGAAGAATTTTTCAGGCAGTAACAATTTCAACCAAATAAATTCATTGTATTGTAAACCAAAGGATTCTTTTAAATAATGGCAGGCAAATATATCTTTTTGCAGCTTTATCAAGAGTGTGTTTTCATTTTGTTAAAAGAAAGGCAAGACGGAAAGATAAGGCAGAAGAGAAAAGAATGAATTATTGTTTTCTTTTGCACCTCATACAGAAATACAAAGTTGATCGTCCGTTCACACTCGTTTTTTTGCGTTCAATGCTGTACTTTTCTATCGTTTGATCTTAACAGTTTCAAGACCAGAAGTTACGGCCAGTATAAAGACATAATAATACTGGCTATATCTCTTATCTGATAAGAGTCGATGGGTTCGCCAGGTATAGAAGATCTCATGTAAACGAAGTTGCGCACAAGTATGCGTTATGAACGCTAAATATAGCTTTCTCAAAATAAAACTGTAGTAAGTTATCTATGGTTAAAAAAGTCTCGGTCCCTAAAAAAAGGAACCGTCTACAGAACCGCGGTTCTGGTTCGATTCACAGAACCGAGAACCGCGGTTTCGGTTTCCGATGAGGAATCGAAGACAAGAGAACTGTGGTTCGGGTTTCTAACGAGAACCGAGAACAGACCATCCCTAATTGCGACAAGCCAGTACCGACCGGTAAACCGGTCATCGGTATACCGCCCGGTAATGGTACGAAGTTTGTATACCGATGACCGGTACTGGTATCGCATTTTTGATACCGATTACACCTCTGAGTTGAATCCCGATCCATTTACGTGGATAGTTATGTTCGATAATGTAAGTCTCTTTACCGAAAAAACTAAGCGATTCGAATGAAGGCCAGTATCGTTCTATTCTCCGTGTTTTGACCTATAACATTGTGCAGCTATACACTCTCTTTTCCTAATTCTTTACATATTTTAAGTTATTTTTAGTTATATTGTGGATATAATTAACATGCCATAGCCCCTAGTTATCTTTCATATTTTTCTTTATCTATATTAATCTTTGCTTTTCTGTCATTCTGTATATTGTTTGCACTCTATCCAGTTGTATATTTGTTGGTTTCTTTGAGACTTTTTCAACGCAAATCTTAAATACGAACAAGAATTTAGAAGAGGACGTTTTGAATTTTTCGCAGAACGCAAATAAATTGGGATAGAAAAGAGAGCGCATTTTAAATTAAAAATATTAATTTTGACTATTTTCTCAATTACTAAACATATCACTATACTGTAAAAAATCACGTATTCAAAGAAAAAATAACAACTGTTCTTACAAAAATGTTTATTTCATTAATGCTAAACATGCCTTTTTAGGTCTAGCACCTTTTTTGCTGAAATTTTCTAATTTTGATGGATCGCGAGCAAAATAATAGCCTAAATGAATCATCATGCCAAGAGCATGTTTGCATACGTATGATTCAAATTTGTTTTACATGACCACATCATTGGTATTGTAACTAATCACCCAGAACATAACCATAATGAAAACTAAAGAAGAGAAAAGAAAAGAAGTGGCTTCTGACTAGAATCAAACCAGCACTATATGCATATCATGACATACAGTGTACCACTACACCACAGAAACCTTATAGTGGTATGTTTAGTAATTGAGAAAATAGTAAAAATTAAATATTTTTAATTCAAAATGCGTACCCTTTTCTATCTTTGAGTTCTGCAAAAAATTCAAAACGTTCTCTTTTCAGTCTAATTGCGTTCTCTTTTAAATATTTTCCACTTAAATACGATAGAAGACTGGACACATCCTGTGTATTTTTTTCTTTAACTTTAACAGTTGTACTTGATCGTTAAAACCTAAAAACCACTTTAACTTACATTTTGATATAAACCCTAACATAACGGACTTCAAAATCCTAATTTGATTTTTGCCATTACAGATCCTGTTAATAACTGAAACTGATTAATTACTTTTCTCCCTTACTGAATGGGCTCAACCGCACCCTTCACCCTCTACTTCCAGCCAACCGAAAGTAGGAAAAAACTTAGAAAATTTTTAAAAAATGTTGGCTTTATATATATGTTCTCTCGCCTAAATTCCGCTTTTTCGAATAGTTTTCATGTTCCAGAACACTGCCAGAGCCAACAGTGCACATCGTTGCCAGGTATATGCAACGTACGTTGCCTCTGAGATTGGCGAGGCTCGAAAATCCTTCTAAACTAAATATCGTAGATCCGAATGATTCATCGTGATGACTTATCCAGCAGCGCGGTTAATCGGTGAGTCATGGGCACTCTTTTACTCGAAAAACGAAATCTTTTTACAAACGTTTTAAAGTTATTCAAACTCGAAACGCAACTTTCTATAAGTGTAGAACATAAAACGCGATACATAGTGGTAAACATTTGCGTTCAAAACGCGTTTTACACAAAATTATTTGATATAGAAACGCCGGTTTTCAAACTTAATTTCTGGCCAAAACGCGTTAAATTCGTTTCAGTTGAGTCCTAAACACGAAAAATTCGGTGAAACTGTATATTCTCGTGCTCTATGCATGCTACAACCGCGTTAAAATGAATTTTCAAAAGATGTGACTGACTGGGTAATAAAAGCTTTTTCTAATCATTGTTCGCTTACAAAATTCGAAGATGTACTCATTGAAAGTGCTTTTATGAGAACTTTTCTCAAGTGTTTCAAGTGCGTTGGAAAACGAAATGACAGAGAGTTTAGAGAATACCAGTTTTTAGTCTTACAGTTATTCAAAAAGATTGAGCACATCCTGTGTTCTGGACAGTAAATATGTAGACGTCTTGCTTTTTAGTAAAATTTAGAGCAAAAGTCCATGGGACCACACTCAAACAAAGCTATTCACTCACTCACTAAAACTTAACATTTTCACTTTTTCTCATTATCGATAAAGAACCAAATAAAAGTAAAATACCAACAGATGCATTAAAATGTTCTTTACAAAACTATATATTCGTTTTGTTGGTTCCCTATGATTTTTAAATTCGTCAGGATTCGATCCTGCCGAATTAAATGGCATTTAATTTTACATCCAGCATTAATTTTTTGCATATTTTACTTCGAAAGCTGCTAAAAATAACAGAACGCGTGGAACGTATTCATATACAATATTTTACGCACAACTATTTCTGCGCTCAGATAAAAATAAATGTAGATCTCTTTCGCTTTTTTTCTCTCATTTTGCAGAAAAAAGAAATCTGATATATGTACAGAATGAAACAAATTTTCACTTTCTGTTGTCAATTACAGAATCTAACATACAGTTTAGGTCGAAACTAAGATGACAGTAGTTCAAAAAAAAGAGTGAAATATTTTTTTCACGGTCCCTTAAGTTTTTCCACTAATTAGGTTGTCTAAAGTTAACAATTAAACAAGTTGTATAATATATTCAGAATGAAGAAAAAATCACACAATAGAATGAAAGCACTAGTTTTCACGTTAAAACAATTTATCGTATCTTTCTCAAAAACTAAAAGTTGTTCAAGACGTGGGGTAGCGTATCTGAATCATCATCAAATTCCGAATAGATTAATGTATGCTGTTTTCTTGGAAGCCGCTCCCAATGAAAAGGACCTGTTCGGAGAAATCAAGAACTTTCGGTGAAGAATAGAATGGTGGGGAAATAAATACTAGTTTGAGGTTCACACTGCAGTTTGAATACTATGTTCATCTCTCTGTAATCCGAATGCATCTAGCCTACATTTTTTAAAAGTTTGCATCTATTCATACATTATCACTCAGTGATGTTTTAACGCTCTTGTCCGGGATCGAAAGTGTTTTGGTACATTTTTCCATTTCTTATTTAAATTATTTCGCTGAGCGGCGTATTCCATTGATCGGTTTTTGCTCATCTTCGATGTCAAGTCAGGTGGATAATAAATACTAGTTTGCCGTTCACTCTGTGCATCCGCCATTTTATCGCTCACATTTGTTATTTTCCAAGTGAACATACCATCATAAAAAGTGTGCTCGATATTTTGAAGATCTTCTTTAGTTTTTGTTAGTTCTTCTTGAATTATTTGTTGATTCTGTGAAACCCTGGCTAAAAATGAATCTTTTTCGTCAATTGATAGTTTTAACGGTTGAATAGCACTGAATACAGATTGAATAATATGTTCATTTCTCTGGATTTCGGATGCAATTCGTGCAGTATTACTCATTAATGTTTTAATGCCCTGATCGAGGATCGTAAGTTTTTCGGTAAATTTTTCCATTTCTTCCTTAAATTATTTCGCCGAGCGGATTCATATTCCATAGATTGGTCCGTCCTCAGCTTCGATATCAATTCAGAATGACTCTGTGTAATCGACATTATATTTACAATGGAGGATACTAAGGCTGCTTGTTGTTGTTCAGTTAGCAAATGTTTTTCAAAATCTTCCCGTACTATCTACATTATTCAATTTAGAAGTGTGAAATACATTGTTAAGAAAAGATAAGAAGTGGAAACTTACATGATCCGAACATCCATATTCGTCATGCAGTGGACAGGTCACAGGCACTTTAAGGCAATCATCTTTTATATGTTTATGCGGTGCGATTAGTGCTAAA
The DNA here is from genome assembly GCA_905250885.1 of Didymodactylos carnosus. Lineage (NCBI taxonomy): Eukaryota > Metazoa > Rotifera > Eurotatoria > Philodinida > Philodinidae > Didymodactylos > Didymodactylos carnosus. The sequence goes on along the minus strand of CAJNOQ010003002.1, from coordinate 5,675 downwards.
AAGTTTCCTCCACAGTATTGACATATATTGTTTGAATATGATTTGTCCAAATGCTTCTGAAAGGGAGAGAATGATAGATTAACAATCGTGAGAAAGTTCTAGTCAGCTTTAACGTATTTTTTAGTACCAAACATAAACAATTCTACCCGATAATCTTTGAGATATCTAATCCATTCGCAATTATTTTGTTTTTCTACGCGAGTAACTTTTAGTTGGTCTAGTTCTCTTTCAAAACCTCGATCATTGACAAGCTGAAATGGAAGAAAAACAAATACAATGAGGAATTTTCAATTTTATTTGCTTCAGCTATTTATTGCGTGGTACCTGCTGAGTTGTGGATGTTTCTTCACACAAAGTGCATTGAACCGCACTGTATGATCTAGAATGTAATTTACAATCAATTGAGTCAATCTTCTCTCGTAACCGTGGTGAAAATGGTAAATACCCGATCCTTGCCTTCAGACAAGAAGAGCATGCACGATCTTCACAATAAAGTTGTTTCGGATCTTTAACTAGCTTCTTACAGTATTGGCATAGATATTGTGGCTCAAAGGAATTTTTGTCATCGAAAACATCAAATCCCTCGTTATCGTCTGTCATCTAGAAGGGAAACAGATGCGTGATAACTGGCTCAGTTTAGTATCTCTTTATCAAATTACAGAGAAGTTTGTGACATAGTCTGACATTTTTATAACTTAAAATTATTCTAAAAAGCTACAATTGCGTCAAATCAAATGCTAATGAGCTTAAACTTTTACCAGGGCTGTCTTGGTATGAGTACTATCTATGCTAAAAATTTGAACTTGTTTGAGTTAAGCGTTCTTCAGAAATTGTTTATTCTTTAGACATAGACAAAACGTCATCGGCCGTTTTCTAAAGAGATTTTTGCAACCGAAGATGGTCCGTTTGAAGGGTCCTCTGTGGTTTCGGGAAGTAGACCTAGAGTACTATCTTGAATCGTCGTCGAATTTTTGGGGATGGAAAACACTCGGGGCCTCTTGTCAAAAACGGTCAGCGCACCTCGAAAAAAGCTGACAGCTTTTCTTGTAAAACCCATTGAGTTATATGTCATTCGACGCAGAATGAAATTCTGCGTCGAATGACGTATAAATGAAGATTCCACAGTGCATATGAAAGGAGAAAAACGCCAAAAATCTAGAATTTTTCAAGGTTTTTCGGAAAACCTTTTCCCAAAGCTAGCTTGAAATTCAGCCACTTCCGTCAATTAAAAAGCTTTCTTATTCAAATTCTGCCAGAATTTTCGAAATATCCGCTCTATACGCATCATAGTGGCAGAATGCTGGAATTTGAAAATCTTGTTATAGTGACTTTAGATCGGTTCGAAACTAAAAATAAACATCACCACTCGCCTCAGCGTGGTCGATTACCCCTATCCTGGCCCATTTTAGGGTGATCCAAGGTCAACTGGCCGAAATCGAAGCTCTCAGGAAAATCTCTCTCCCGACCAAAGCAAAATTTTCGCACAATTACTTGGATCTGATTTTGAAGAGGACACTTTTCTCTATCTTCTGATGTAAAAAAATAATAGGCTTCTGGAAAACTCATGCATAACAGAAAGATTTAAAATACAATATTATGATCTGCCATTCCTGGCAGCTCATAAGACTATGTTCTCTTCTTCTATTCCTTTCTTTCTGTTCTTGCGCAATACTTGTGTCATCCTCTGGTTTTTCCAACTCTTTCTGTTCTTGCGCAACTCTTGCATAACTGTTGTTCAACTTGTGTACTATATATAGCCGTTCACTTTATGCAAATAAATATGAGAAGTGAGTGAGTAGAACCTCACAATTGGTGCACTAGCCGGTCGGTCGTCTTTTCCGTCACGATGCGGTACGGTTCGGGTGATGGAAGATTTATTTGGCCTCATATACAAACCGCCGGTGCAAATTGCCGGTGCTAAGCACACATAAGCAATTAGCATTTTCTGTTATTGATTGTGCTGAAACGAGAAAAGAGGTTTGCCATTGAATAACGTTAATGATCGCCTTGAAGCAATGCTCGATGTATCTAAAAGATCGTTGTTAAGTTGAAAAATGAACTGAAACGATTGAGAAAAGAACAAGAAGATGCGAGAATCACAACAAGACTTCGTCGAACTTCTTCTGCCTCATCTAAAAAAGTTCATACCTGAGTCACCTCTTCGGTTGAATTCAGTGCGTTCTACTTCAATTCTACTGTTTTCTCAAGTGCAAGTAAACAGATATTGTTTGTTTTTGTATAGGCAAACTTTTGAGTAAAAATATGATACAATGTACAGCAGCTTTAAGTCTAGTCATTCTAATTTATTATTATACACAATGTGAGGCTTCGAATACAGAAAGTTTGATTTAATATTTTGTGTTTAACAGACATCAAAAGAAAGGTTAAAAAAGTCAAGTAATACTACATCAAAATACAACTAAATATCCAAGGTTCGTGAGTCAGAAATATTAATACTAAAAGAAATTAAAGATATTATTAAACAATATGTATATCATTAAAAATTTGTTAAATCTGATTTTCCTATGGTCATTTATATCGTCCTGTTATACTTTTAATACTGATAAAGTGCAATTGTCCGACAAACAGTTTGTATTGTTAACAGAAACATTGAAGGTAACCGGTAGGTGGACTGGAAATATTTCACTTAATGATGAAATAAAGGTATCCACGTTTGATATACCGGTTACAGAATTATAGTGTAGTTTATTATCTATACATTAGAAAACATCCCTAAATGTACAGAGCAATTTGAACAACTTCACCGTCATGTTAGAAAAAGATTTCTTCCGGATCTATTAGGGACGGCGATTAATTTATTTTTTACTGGAGTAACTGCACCAGCTAATCAAATGCGGATTAGTGGTTTAAAAGCTGAAGTTACCAAAATATATTACAGAATGGTTAATTTAGAAACCACAAATAAAGAATCTGGGGCACGTATTTCCGTATCAGAAAATGACCGGTTAACGTTTTTACGTGTGCTTGAAGATGCGTCGACAGGTATATTTACAGTGGAAGAACATTATGAAACCTTAAAACAAAAACTAGAAAAAAACGATTTTAAATTAGATTCTTTAATAAGACAATTTGCTAATTTGGCTTTACGTTTTGGCAATTTTGTAACTGGTAAAATCAATAAATGATATGTATAATGGAAAACTTAACATGGATTTCCTGTCACCTAGTGAGAAAGTAACATTTATTAATGTATTAATGCACTATATATTGAGTTTGAAACATACATCTTGTCGACTACCAGTTGGATTGGTTGCCAAGAAGTTCCTGATAGTACAAGATCTGAGTTTTCATAACAATGGAGACAATTATGGTAAGGAATGAGCGGAACTATTATTCATCTTAAAATACTATTTATTTGGATGTTTTTATCAATGAAACAGCCCTTTTTTCTATTTTTCGGAAACTAGATGTAATAGTAATGAACTACTGGTGTCTCACCACGATGCCTTGTATCCGAGAAGAGCAACATATAGAGGAGTCAATCTTGAACAAAATTACTAAAGCACTTTAAGGAATCTAGTCATTATGTTACACATGAAAACCCATCTCAGCAGTACAGTAAAGTTTCTCTACAACAAACTATACTAAATAACAATGAAAATTCCAACTGCATTCACTCTTCAGCTATTGAAAAAACATTCAAATAAATTCTATCTTAAAATGAATAGTAACAATTTTTGGCTATCCACTAATTTAGTTCTTTTCATTAAGGCACTAATAACACGATTGAGTCGTTATGTTTCACTTGTTTTTTACATATACCAAGCACTTTACCTGAACGCATATTCGATGTATATGAAATCAAACCTGTCCCAGTTTTTGTTAATGGTATGCTTTTAAAAATTGAAAAATTACCAAATTTCATCGAATTCAATGAACTTATCTAACGTACGCTATGTTGGTATAATGGTGAAGTGAAACAATGTGTATTCTTCGAATTTGTGATTTGTAAAATTAGCCCAGCAATTGCTAATGATATTGCTAATAAATGCTTAAGAAGTTTATTTAATAATAATACTTATGAAAATTGTCGCTTGGAAATAATACCCGATACCGAGTATTCGTTGATACCATTATTTTATAACGCACGGGCAATATCCAAAAGGATGGGGGGTAAAAGACGCCTCCGGGAGCTTTCTGGAAATGCTTTCCGATGCTTGACATCCTCAACATCCGATGCTGATGCGATGCTCTCCGATACTAAGAAAGAAAAAAGTCGCCTTTTCCCCCTTGGCAATATCTGTCCCAGAATCGTTATCGTGTTTACTATTGCAAAATACAGACATAATCGGTACTACTGCTTCGGATGATCTAAAGGCAACACTACCACTACTTAGCACTATTAAAGTACCCTGTCGAAAATATTTGTGATGTCATAATTTCACGCTTCATGGACCAACTGATGAACAGTGTTTTAATGAACCTCTTTTTACAACATTTTCGATCGGAACATATTTAGAAGTCACAAATAAAGTAATAAATATACTGCATCCAGTAGCAACGCGACCTAATAGAAATGATACATTATCATTACAAATCGATAAGCTGATTAATGACGATCGCTCACCGTTTATATAAAAACAGGCAGGTATCACGCAATATTTCGACCTATGTTCTTCAAACTTTTCATGGTATTTAATTGATATGATAGTGGTGTTTATTCTTTTATTACTCGTTGCAATATTTTATGCGTGTATACAGTTTCGAGCTATACATAAACAAATGGCGTTTAAAGACCCATCTCGCTCATTTTTTCCAGTAAACATATCATAGCCCTTCTCAAAACAATAGTTGTTTTCATCAGATATGCTGAAAACCTAGTAACTACAAACGCAAAATTAAACTGTAAAGTTTTAATACTATGAAACTGTAGAAGTCACTATGATACTGTGAAGCTATAATATTGGTATGAGTGGTTGATACTGTGAACAGCTATGAATGTGATCGTAGAAATAAAGATTAAGATAGAGTATTTGCGGCTGTCTTTTGAAAAGTTAAGGTTCATATGTATTCCGACGTCGGCGTTTGCCCTGCTGTGCTGTAAACGCTCATTTAATATACGAAGGTTTCCTACTGTAAGGAAGTAAAAATTTTTGATGCCTGCATGAATATTCTTGTCAAATAATTATCTTAAAGATACGACAAACTTTCCTCTGAATAATCTTCGACTCTTATTATCTTTCTATAGTTCTACGAGAAAAAGTTATGGTTTCCATATTATACGAAATAAAATCCATGTACCAATATTAACACAAATAATAGTATAAAAACTAATTTGACACAAGTGCAATTCTATTGCATATTTCCCCACAGCTGGATCAACAGTGCATCATCCTATGTCTGTGCAATTGTTCATTTTTTTTAAATTCAAACTTTCTTTGACAAACTACTTTCTCCCACTTCAAATAAAAAAATCGCATTACACTTCACAGATCATTCTCTTTCTGAAAAACTAAAAACAGGATCTGATATTTTAATAATAACTTTACCAATTGGATGTTCTTTATCATAATAATCTAATGCTTTTACAATATCTTCTAATCCATTGTTATACTGTCCATAAGTTTTCTTATCCACTGATGGTTTTAATTCACCTTGTTCAACTAATGATTTTGCTAAAGCTAAGGATTCTGAATATGGACGATTAACAGCCC
>CAJNOQ010003001.1:0-21828 GCA_905250885.1 Didymodactylos carnosus | reverse complement strand
GGATAGGTTTGTCCTTTAAAAGGTCAAATAAAAACCTTGCAAAAACCAGGTTAGAAAAATCAGTAATATAAGGTTCGATGCGTCTTCATTTCTTCTTTCGAACGGTGAAAACCGCAGTTCTCTACCTTGTTGCTATCAAAAGTTATTCAAAAAATACTCACGAGCATTCATGTTCATGCTACCAGCACATATGCGAAAGAAACTGATCTTATCGCACTTTTATTATTATGATATTAGTTGAATAGTGATCAAATAGCATAGAAAAGTAGAGCGAAAGACACTCTATCTGTTCATAGAAAAAAAAATTTTTTTGAAGCTTTCTATAAGAAAATAAAGTGCCTCTCTCACTACTTTTGGAATGCCCTAAGTATTTTTCTTCTCCAATCGTTATTAACTGACAATTTTCTACAAGCTACCAGGTAACTACAAGGATTTCAAACGGCAGTTACCCGAAATATAGAAAAAAATAACGTTTTACTTTTTAAATTTCAACTATGTTTGATTGAGCTAATTCTCATATATAAACGACAAATAACTATGTAAACATGTCAATAACTAATACAGAACACGACACAAAAAACACATGTGTGAGCACCGTCTTAATTAATTTACGAAAATTCCCATTTTTTTCGGAGCGAACTCTAAAATGAATCCCAATCTATGCCGTCGATCAATCATTTTTTCGAATTCGACTTTTTTTACTTGTATTAATATCTAACACATAATAAGACCATCTTATGCGAAAATAATCATCGGTCGAAAATGCTTGTTCCATCAACACATCAGCGAGAAAACATAAACTAGAAAAAGTCACAAGAAAGAATAAGAATGTGTTCACTGCAGTTTAGAACAGTAAGGCAATGAATCCTCTTGGGCATACTACTAGACCACTGGGATGGAAATACTACTGTAAGATGGAAGATACAACGAGATCTCACGTTTCTTCAGTTTAGTAAACAATATTATGTACATATAATTTAATGTTTTCTACTCTTCCAGCAGTAGAAGATCTTGAAGTTCTATTTATTTTTTGGTTAATGTTTCTTTATTTGATTTTCGACTCCATCCAATAGGTATGATGTCCGGTGAATATGGTGGCCAAGGCAAGGTCTGAATCTTTTTTTCCATCAACCAATCTTTAATCAGACTTGAAATGTATTTCGGATCATTGACATGCATAAAGTTGAAATGTTTTCACAGTTTTCATTTTATTTTCTAATTGTAACAAATTTTGTTATGATATATCATGATAATAGTATTTGTTCATCGTACGATCGCGAACGAACAGATTTCCAAATACCTTTCCGATTAAAACATCCGAGATCATTATACTCCCACCACCATATTTCACATCTGTTTAATAAACATGTGTCTGATGCCTTGTAGTAGCCAATTTCTTCCAATAGTTTTTTATATAAAATTTTTACAAATGATGTCTTTCTATTTTTGCTTGTTTTCTTCTAAATCAACAATAAATTTGATTATCATACGAACGAACACTATCGTATGATATTGTAATGAAATATAATAATTAGTTTGAGTATTTATAAAATGAATCGTAATTCTTTCTCTAAATTATAACAAAATGCAGCATGCACATAGTTTGGTTTTATATCATAATCCATCATTTCTGGAATTCTAGTACATTCTCAAGTCTTTTTTTATCAAACTCTCAACTAATAAAGTTCAAAAGAATTAAGAATTTAAATTTTATATGATAGAATAAGTTGAAAAAATGAAAACTTTCTACACCTGTCGAAAAGAGAAAAGGAAACGTTTTATTTTTAGTGACAGACATCATCTCATGCAAACAACAGAGCGTCGCAGACACAATCAACAAGTTCAAAAGGAACATCAAGCACAATAAACAACATTGGGTATCGTTTCTAGCATAGAAGACATATTTTTCAATCAATACAGGACATGATTTATATCATAAATAAAATAGATTGTCAAATTTAATAATGTTCGTGATTAAGTAAAAACAGACATACAAGAAAACAAATATGAATGATATGACGATAATAAAAAGAAATACAATAACGAATAACTTGAAATCAATACACACATAAAAAAAGAACGATTTATTTACGAAAAAAATGTATTCGACTAGTACAAAAACAGCTCAAAACAAATGATTAGTATATAATATCATTAAACAAAAAAAGAGAAAAAATATTTTTTTTATAACAATCACATTTTCAATAAAGAAAAAATTAAAATTACAATAACCTCATGAAAAGTATCAATAAAGATGGAATGTTTATTTGTTTGCAATAATAGATTATAAAATATTTTCCCACTAACTAGACGATCCGGCAGTTTCAGTTTGTTGTATAATACTTCGAATCATTTGAATTTGAGCCTAAAATATATAAAATAAAGTTAGTTATATTACGGAAAATAAATATTTTCAAAGATATTATAAGAAAATCATTTGTAAATTAATCCAACATTCAATTTCTAGAATTAATCTATTGTTTGAGCTTTTGAATCTACGAATTCATCATCAGAAACTATATAGAACAAAAAGTTAAGAAATATTAATAAACTGAAAATTATCAACAGGAGGAAGTATTATAGAAATCAGGAATTGATACATTGACATATAAAGATAAGGAAAAAAAAATGAAGTGACCAGACCATAATGTGAACTATTTCACATTGTTTTACTTTCAATTTTTGATTACACAAAGAAGGAAAACGAAATACAAAGATATGAAATGTGAACCACTTCATCATTCTTTTACTTTCAACTTTTCACTAGAGAAATATAAAAAAATGTATCAATAAAAATACTCATGTGGACAATTTTCAATTTATTACTATTTCTTAGCTATGGATTGTACATAGTTTCTGATGATAAATTAGTAGAGTCGAAAGTTGAAACAATACATCAATTCAATAAATTCAGTTATTGGTGTTGTATAAATTTACAAATATTATTATGAAAAGTTCTGCTATTATCTCTAGAGATGTTCGGTTCTCAGTTCTGAAATCGAAACCGCGGTTACGGTTCTCAAGTTAGAACCAAAACGAAAAGAACCGCGGTTTTCGGTTCTCAGCTTAAAATCGGAAAGTAATTTTTCAGACAGTAACAATTCAACGAAACAGAATTCATTTTGTAGTAAACGAAAGGCTTCTTTTAAATTGTCTTGTTAAATTGCTTTGTCAAGAGTGTGTTTTCATTTTGTGAAAAGAAAGACAAGTCAAAAAGTCTCGGTGTCGAAAAAGAGAAACCGCCTAAGAAACCATGATTCCGGTTCCATTGTGAAAACCGGGACCACGATTCCGATTCCTGATGAAGAATCGAAAATAAGAGAATCGTGGGTCCGGTTCCGGTTCTTCACGAGAACCGAGAACAGGCTTTCTAATCACGGAGGTGGGGGCTGGCCCCTCCCTAAAAGCATTTTTGGACTTTCCGACAAAATCTTTGACGTTTTTCCACAAGCAACTTTCTGCCAAGAATTTAGAAACGTTTTTTCGCCAGCCACTTTCTGCTAAGAAAATTTTTTAGCGCCTTCCATTCTTGAGAACAATGGGAAATCCTGACCGAGAACCAAACATCCCTAATTATCTCTAGTTAATATTATAACAAAAATATTTAAATTCATTTTTACTTTTGCATGTTTAATTTGTAAGTCACTTAATTCAATTAAATTTTTTCTAAACATTTGTACACGACGTGTTTTAAAGTCATTCAATTCTAAAAAGAAGAAAAATAACGATTATTATATGGATTATTAAACAATCTCACTTATAACTGTACGCTTTTTAAAGAACATTCTGAGAAGAGATGGTTGAATTCACCGTAACAACCTTGTCAGGGCAGCCCATTATGGGGCTAAAACGGTGAAACTTCTCAAAAAGTTGTTGAATAGTTTAAGACGATATGACCACCAGGGAGAGGTTAAAAAATGGCCAAAATCAAGAGCTTTCAAGTATAAACTTCAACTCTTCTTTCTTGTGGGGATATATGAGGAGTTTCAGAAAATCATTTTGCTAAGAGTGTACATACATACAGGATCAGATATTGATAAAAGAGTTGTGTCATTTGGGCTATAGAGTTCAGGAGAACTATAAACATTACTCAAGTTTAAAACTTTTTCGAACATAGATGTTGAGTATGAGTTCATCTCTTGCCACATCGAACTACCTCAAAACTGTATCAAAATGTTCATCTATCCATTTTTCATCTAACGAGTAGACTAGATTAAATAACGCACTTCTATCAAATATTTTTTCCAACGTAGAGAATTTTCTGTTCTCTTACTTTCATTTTTTTTCCAACGTCTGATTTGACTTTACTCAGACCAAAAAATAATATTTTTTTATCAATGTTTTTTAGTTCAAACCAACAAGCTCAAAATCAATCCAAAAGTCAAATTCTATTGAAAACATCGTTCTTCTCTTTTACAGAAAGATTCAGTGCTCAATTCTCTACAAAACTAGATCCGTTTGAATAGAAAATAACCTTGATTTCACGATGAAAAAACAAAATATCATCAAAAACATGCGTTCACAGTTTCTTACATTCATTTTTTTTCTCAATTATCACATCCATCTAAACTTTAATCTCAAAAGTGTAAAATATTCAAACGATGCCAGAATTCTACGAGGATTTTTTATATGGGAGTAATCGAAGTATTAAACTAACTTGACTTCAGAGCTAGAAACGAATCAAGAAAAGTGAATTCAATTCGGAACAATATTTTGAAAATCGAAATCCATATTTGACTCAATTCAATGAAAATTGAAGCGTCCTTTTTCTTTGTTTTCAAAATCGACTGTCTCGAGTTAGCACACTTAGGTAGAACATGTGATTTAAATGAGTAGAAGAACTCTTAAAACATGAATTAACAAGAGAAATCTTGTTCACAAGATTAGTGTTTTCATTTATTATTTTCGATTGAACGTACAAAATAATATGTTGTTGATAATAATAATATTTTACTCCCAACCGGAGGGATCTCCCAACCGGTTTTGTCCACCAGTTTGTAGAGGACACTTCGAAGTATATGTCTCAACAAAACTCTCGGTTCCCGGATATGTGGTTTTTGATAAGAAAAATTTTGAAGTTTTTTTTTCGGTTTTCTGGCCTATTTTTAAAATTTCAATAAAAACGTCAGTTTTTGATATGAAGAGTTGATTCTAGCATATTTGAAGATGTTGATGTCCTCTATTAGCATATTTCAATAGAGAACATCAACTTGTATAAGGAGAAACACTTTTCATCGTTCCCGAATGAAGTTTGACGCAGAAATTTAGGGTTCACCTTACCGAGAAAGTTTTAGAGCTAAAAGTATTTTTCATCGCACCCTACGGCTTATTTCATTCGAAGCAAGCATTTTGAAGCAAAACTCTGAGTACAAAAGTTGTTCAGAATCGAATTCTGCAGTCCCTTACGAGAGCTTTTTTAAAATTGTCCTTTTTTGGTTTTTAAATTGAAAAATACGAAATTTGTTTTGCTTCAAAATGCTTGCTTCGAACGAAACTAGCCGAAAGGTGAGGTGAAAAAATTTTCGCTGAGCCAAAAACCAGCGATATTTTCAAGTTTTGAATTTTTCTTCAAGCCTACCCAGTTTGTAGAGGGTACTTTGAAATATACGTCCTCAAGTTTTTTCGGCTTACTGACATTATTTGGCTGAGAAAAAAATGAATTACTTAAAATAATACCGTTAAATGTTTTAGCACGGGGCTATTATTAAAAAATTCAGCAGCGAAAAATGAATTCTAAAACTTCTTGATGTTTCTTCTAATAAAACGAGAATATTTTGCTTTCCTACCATCTTTTGCTTTTTCTGATAAATTTTCAAATTTTGTTTTTATTGTTTGTTGGGTTGTTTCAGCCTAAATAAAATCAATATCGTATATAATATTAAACTAGTGTATATATATGTCTCTCATCGATACTCACTTGTTGTACATCTTTATTTTTTTGTCGTGCTTTATCTAAATTTTTATTTGCTGTATCAAAATTGGCTAAACAACGTGAACGTCGATACATCAAGTCTAATGCTGCTTTACTATCTCTCAAATAATAACGTAACGTATCAGATAATTTTAAATCAGTGTCCGATTGAACACGAGATTCTAATTTCTATAATTAACATACGCAAAGAGGTAATAAACAATATCAGACAATTAAAAAAATAACGAATGAGAACATACTCGAGCTTTTTCAAATAAATCAGCTAATATAAGTAAATATCTATAAGACGAAGAGAAAAAAATAAGATGTCAAAGATATATAAAGAAGAAGAAAAAAATGAAGATTCTTACTTTGATAAATCGCCTTTGTCTGTTGTAGCTAATGCATTCCAACCTGCTGAAATTTTTATATACTGATCGGCAACATCTTAGAAAGAACAAAAAAAAAATGAAACTAATAGATATGTGACAAGTTCTGGTGTTTTTTGTATCGTTTTTGCCTAAGAAAATCTATGTTTGCAAACTACCAAGTCCTTGTAGTTGCTAGACAGGTTTGGAATCGGATCTGATGAGAAAATCTTTTCTCGTTCTCCTGCCAGTAATCGATAACTAAGGTCACAAATGCAATCAGATATAGGTTTTCGAACGAGCCTCTATCGTGGAAGTTTTACGCCGTTTGAGCTATGTTTTACGGTTTTTACTATAACGTGGGACATTTCGGCGTATTCTTCAAATATTCCACTTCAGAACTGACCTCAAGTCAAGATTCTTTTAGCACAATCTTTGACTGAGATATTACACATATGGTGAAAAAATCTCGCCTTAACTACGTATACTTTGGCCGGAAGAAGGAGCATGTGGATGGAGCAAATTGAGTATCAAATACTACTAGGTAATAGTATACCGCATTTTGTGAGAAGATGAAAAGAGCTAGCGACTTGCGGTTTTTGTTAGTCGATTTTGGCGTTAAATTTGCAGAAAATAATGTGAAAAAATAACAGGTATAAGACTTACTTTTTGCGCAATTTACCAAAAATGGGCGAGACAACGGATTTTGACTTTTTGAGGACCACGTTTTGTAGCACCGTTCCTGTGAAAACGGAAGTATATCACCCAAAGCCGAGACCGTAGCTCGATAGAGTAGAGAAAATACTACATAAATCGAGACAAAATGAGTAATTTTATCGTTCAACGAGGTTAAAAAGTTTGACTTATAAAGTAGAACATGCGAGAACCACTGGGAAAACAAGCGAGAAAAAGAAAAAAACAGAAAGTGTTTTGCTCACAACGTCCCACCGGTGAAAGATAAAACAAAAATCTTAATGTCATGTATAGACTGAAGTGTCCTCTACAAAATGGCACTAGTGTCAAGCAGTTTCATTCAGCCTGAGCAAAAAATCAAGCTAGGTCATGCATTAGGTTAAACGGTACAAAAATCACCAGAGTGTCTCATGTATATTATGTTGTTATTTGTTAACAATTACTTTTATGACATCGAGTGTATCGATCAGCCTGATTCGTAGCATCTTTTATTTTTGCATTATAATTAATTAAAAATTGTTTTTGACGTTCAAAAAATTCATCTTGGTCCTTAAAACAAAAAAGTCGATAGACAGATTAAATTTGATTTTTAAAGTTTTAGCTATTTCATGTCATACTTTCTGGTTGACCAAAAAGACCTCATCAGCTGTTTTCGTTAATGTTTTAAAAAATCCACTTAATTGTTCTTTGGCATTTTTTCCACGTACGCTCAACTAAAAATGAATTTAAAAAATTGTTGAAATTTTTAAGACACTAATAACACTCACTTACATCTTCTTTATATTCTAAAAATACACGAAAATGATTATCACTCCGTAACACGTGATGTGCAGCTAAACGTTGTAAAAATACTTCGTGAACACTAACAGTTTTCTTAAACATTGCCAAATATTCACTTGAAATAATAAAAATCATAAAGTAAGAATAAAAACGAATCAACAACAAAAAAACACAAAAAAAACTTACGCTTCTAATTCTTGTTTCATCTTTTCATATTCTTCTGCCGTTATACTACCTTCACTATCACTTAATTTTTGTAATTTTCCTCGTGATGAATCAAAATCTGGTCGTGGTGGTGGAGGTGGAATCTAAATAATCAAAATCATTTTAACATATTTCATTTGTAGATGATAAACTTTTTACATACAATGAGACCTGCATAGTCTTCATTTTCAACATAACGATCATGTAACCATATAAATTCTTCGTGTTGTCTAGACACGGTAAATTCACGTTCACTAAACACAGCTAATTTTGTCTAAAACGCGAGAAATAACAATGGTCAGAATGAAAATAAGAAATAGATTTACAGAATAAATAGAAAATTATACAAATTATTAAATATTTCAATTATTTGAATTAAAATATACTTCAAAATTAAAATGTGTAAAAACAAAAACAGTGAAAGACAATATTGTTAAACTTTCTTTCAAAGTTACATTAAACAACAGAACTTAACCTACGATACAAAAGTAATGGGACAAAATGTCTCACCATTTTTCTTGTGATAAAATATATTTTGGAAAAAATGAAAAATATCTGTTGAGAATCGACATTTAAAGAGCTTTCGAACTGTGTTCAAAAATTTTCTATCGCTTTTAGTCTTCTCAGAATAAACGAATCTTTACTATGCCCTAAAAACTAATTTTGGAAAAAATGAAAATCTGATATTTTTCGACAAATGTAAGTCACGAGTTTGGTAAAATCAAAAAGCAAGGAAGGTCTCTTGTGGATAAACTTTTTTTGCCCTTGCTTTCTGCAACAGAACGCAATAAAAAATGTTCCCCCGACCAGACGAAAATTATTTTTTTCCAGCGCAGAAAAGTGTGTGACCCCTTCCACCCCGTCATGCACCCAGAGATTAATTAAGCGAGCACACGGATTTCTGAGTACGAGTACACATACTGAAGATCGAGTACAAGAAGAAGTACGATTGTTTTTCTGAAAAGTATTCGAGTAGTACTCAAGTATTTTTTTTTTCTGAAGACGCCGGTGAATGCGTAAAAATTTCCGAATAAATCGATTTTTTTATACGCAAATAGTAAAAAAAAAGGGTCACCAGTTTTTGGGAAGTACTCGAGTATTTTTTTTGGAATATTCGTTAAAAAAAGTCCCGAGTACCAGTATGAGTATGAGTATTAGGACAAACACAATTTTTCACAAAACAGGTTTTTAGTAAAATTAAAAGTTTGACGATTTTTTGCGATGTAAAAATAATCTAAGATCGTCTAGTTGGCAGAGAAAATTCTGCTTTATAAAGTAGTAAGTAAACCAAAGTTTAATCTTTCAGTTTGAAGTAGTTATTGCTAAAATGAAAAAAATATCCAAAATTTTTTATCGTTACAGCCTAAATTTTTGATGATAGCAAAGATTCGATCACTGCGCGAAGACTAAAAGCGATAAAATATTTCTTAATATATAATTAGAAAGCTCCAAAATAACTATTTTTGATATTTTCGGAACGTGCTTTACCACAAGAAAAATGGAGAGACATTTGTTCGGTTACTTTTGCATCGTAGGTTAGAAATGTTCTAGAATCTTTAGCGGCAATACATAGTAATTGATGTTTTTATCCACAAAAAAGATAAGTAATAGAGAATCGTCTATATGAAACATGTCAATTACTTGTCGAAAATAATTTGAAAAATTAATTTACTAAATGGCTACTCAAGTTTCTCAGTCTAATTATACTTTCTTAAAATCGATTGTCTTGATACTAGTCACTATAGGGCGTGGCCAGCTAACTCTGTTACTGCAGAAAAAGTCCGTGATGTTTTTGTGTCGATATATATCAAACCGAATCGCACAGAGACTCATGAAACGTCTTAAATTGAACAGAAAAGTCTTGTGAATATCTACACTCTAGAAAATGTCTCTTTCTGAAGATTTTAATAACATTTCGGTTAAGTTTAGTATATATTAACACAACTAAATGAATGACTTACTTTCGTATGAACAGTAAATTTGACTTTATCTTTTTCTGATAATGCATCGGATATATCAATAAGAAGGGAATCATTTTCATTTAGATCAACTGATTCACCACGTTGCTACAAATAGAGAATATAGACGAATAAATTACAAATTACTTCAAAAATCTAAATAACAATAATCTTGCTTACTTTGTTAGTATCAGTTGTTTCTGCCTAAAATGAAATTTTAACAAAATATAGAAATAATATGACTATTACAGAGCTACTCACAAGCATTATTCTGTATCTCTTTAGATGTGATATTATAAATAAAACTAATCTAAAAGTATTTAGAATATGTACTCAATCAAAGATAAGAATCAAATGTTGAAATAAAATTATTTACTGATGAGGGAACCGATTTAACTATCAAATCGTTTTTTAATGAGACCTAGTGGATTATAGATTATAATAAAGTCCTAAATGTTCATCGTCAGCTCAAAGCTACAAAAATAAGAGGGAAAAAATTAATTTAGGACTGATGTTATAAATTTTATAACTTTGCAAAGAAAGATCGTGTAGAGCTAGGAGATGTCTCATTTTAATCAGGAATGTGCGGGCTACAATTATGCCTCATTAAGAAAGGTTTTAGTTATTTTTTAGAGTTTCTGAAAAACTGATTTTCTAAAAAAACGGATCTCTGAAGACCTATAGGCAAATCCCATGGTCATATTCGGAATCAGCATAGTCGATAACCTATAATCCACTAGGTCTCATTAAAAAAAACGATTTGACAGTTAAATCAGTCCCCTCGCGAGACAAATTCAAATTTGACTAAGATATAAAGAGCACAGAACTTTATGTCGACAGACATATGAAAAATAAAAGTTCATCGTCATTCCAGAGAGTCTAATTCAAATTCTGGCTTCAATCACAATGATATAATGTTTTTTGTTGTTTTGAAAAAATATCTATGAAAGGAATTATCTTCTGTGGGAAGAATAGAAAACATAGAATGTAGCATCAACAATGACCATACAGCATAAATAGAGATGAGATATTCATTCATTAAAAATTTACTTCAGATAAGAACTATCTTCTCTTTAACTATGATTCAACAGGCACTTCAATTTTCGTACATAAAAGATCTTGAATTTCTCTATGAAAAAAAGTAAAAACGATGATAAAGGTGATATTAGCATTGAAAGATGTTGTGCAATGGTACTAGCAAGTATTGTTGAAATGAATATCAAGTTGTCTTGTTAGAGTTGTATTTGTCATAGTTCCGGTAATGACTATTGACACGAAAGATGAGTGTAATAAGATTGAATGCAGTAAAGAATGTGGACGTTTATTTGGCAATAGTGCTATGACAGTTTTAAAATCATACCTTGAACATTAATAAAAGAAGCAGTTTTACTTTGTAAGTACTTAATAGAGTAAATATACTGACTTGTAATTTATTTCCGTTAGACAAGTTTGATTGACTAAGTCTTCTTGTGCATCTGGCTAATCACACAAAATAAAATACATTATAAGAAAATAGGATACATTCATCATTACGTCTTTTAAATGTGTTTCACAAAAGTTCTAATTGAGCATATTCAAAAATTTGTTCGAATTTTTTTCTGAAACATTGAACATATTGTCGACGGTGTTAAGGAACGTTTCGTTGTTTTATCTCAAAATACCATTAGAATAACAATTTTGCCTAGACGTATTAGAATCTAAATAATAAAACAAAAGATGCACGCAAAAGAAAAGACATATATATTTTATCTTGAAAAAGATCTTAAATCCCTGACTTGGTTCAATAACAGATACAAAAGAAAAGGAGAATCATGCCTTCTGCTCCTTTCATTTGTAAAACATTTGTTGTAGAAAACGGAAATATCAAATAAAGTTCTAGCATGATGTGTAAAATAGTTTACCTTTATTAATAAAGAAAATTTCATTTAGTCATTCATTCATCATTAACGAGGGAAAATCCTCAACTAATAAATCGCTTTTTGATCGAAATCTAGTGGATTATAGGTTATCGATCATGCTGATTCCGAATATGACCATGGGGTTTCTCCATAGCCCTTCAAGGACTATGAGTTTTCTAGAAAACCAGTCTTTCAAAAGCTCTAAAAATAACCAAAACTTTTCTTAATGAGGCATAATTGTAGCCCGCAAATTTCTGATTAAAATGAGATATCTCCCAGCTCTACACGACCTTTCTTTGCAAAGTTATATAATTTACAACAAAAGCCCTAAATGTTCATCGCCAGTTGAAAGCTTCAAAAATAAGACGAAATTAATTTAGGGCTTCTGTTGCAAATTTTATAACTTTGCAAAGAAAGGTCGTGTAGAGCTGGAAGATGTCTCATTTTAATCAGAAATTTGTGGGCTACAATCATGCCTAATTAAGAAAGGTTTTGGTTATTTTTTAGAGCTTCTGAAAGACTGATTTTCCAGAAAAACGGATCTTCGAACGGCTATGGCGAGGGAACTCTCATGGTCATATTCGGAACCAATATGGTCGATAACGTATAACCCACTAAATTTCGATCAAAAAGCGATTTATCAAGTCCCTCATAAGACTGTTCGCAAACTGCTGTCTTGTCATTTCTTTCAATTCACCTACTCATACACGCTTATATTTTCAATCCATATTAAGAAGCATTTTTTGACATTTTTCAAGGATGGCCGATCGATATAGTAGAAAAACCAAAAATATGATGTAACTTAGGTCACATACACATCTCATTTCAATTTCGTTTATTACCAATTGGACTGGAAAGAAACCATATTGAGATGAGATGTATCTTCAGACATGCCTTCAGAAAATGACTCTCAAGAATAATTGAATGGCCAAAACAGGTTCGTGGAAGTAATCTTTTCTTCTTCTAAAGAAATTATCTTCTTTCGAATGACGGATACAATCGACAATTTCGTTCTGGACACTTGATGAAGTATTGATTATGCACTTCATTAAATCATGTTACTGGAACAGTATAAATTTATTTTTGTTAAGTTAATTTTCCTATTGTCTGTCGTATGCAATTCGAAGTATCGCGAGAATTTGATAGAGAGAAATAAGCAAACGATATACATGAAAACTTTTCTCACTTTTTTTTAATGAAGTTACTGTTTGTCACAACAACAAATACGCAATGCAGTAAAGTTGAATGAGAAGATCAGCGCGTTTGAAAAAAAGAAGTTTATCTTTACTAGAAAAAATCAGTCTAATATACAAAAAACTCGTAAACAATTACATTTCAAGGATAAGACTTCGAGTCTCTCTCATGATCATAAATATGGTTCATTCCCCATCTTCGTTGATAACTATCATATATTTTATATTTTTGATCAACTAAATATAAACGTTTTCGATATTTATCATCACACATTTTATCTAAAATTTTCGATCGTCTATTAGCCACCATAACATGTTGATCTTCAAGTTTATTTTGTTCATCTGGTTTTTTATATGTCCATAGACGTCGTTCCCATTGTGGATGAATATAACCGCCCCATCCCAATCGAAAAAATCGTTCTTGAACATGAGGTGAACCTTTCGATTGACCATATTTATCATAGTTTAATTGTGGAACGAATGTTTTATGTTCTTTATAAGCGAGCCATGTATGTGTTTTATTACGAACTTGAAGATAATTTAACGATTTACAATTTAATGATAATACTAATAATAATGAACGATTCATTATCGGAAAAAGTCTGAAAGAAAAGAAGTACGTTTAGTGCATATTTTTTTCTTCACTCTGTACAACGTTAAGTCTTTTCATACTGGAGACAATTAATAGCTGACGTAAGAATTGCCTGTTCTGAAAATTTTAGTGAAAACAATCAGACAGTATTCCTGAATTTTTAGTTTGTGATCTCTGACCTCTCTGATCTAACTTTTTTTTAGCATGAAAGAATGTTTTTTTCTTTAAATAACCAGCTGCCTTAATCTATGAATTTGTCAAGAGTCTTTCGCGATAATCGTGTACAATTTATTTGAACCTCTGACCAAATAAGCAAAGAAACATAATAAATTGTAAATAAAACAACGAATTTATCTATTTAAATGTGATCGAGTTACGATAATTAGAAAAAATTAGACGTTTGTACTATAATCAACGTAGTTTTTAATTTTTCACACTGATTGTAGCGCTTATGTCTTATAAAAAATTCAACCATTAAATAAAGGATCATTGACTCACTTTGGATGTACTTTAACTGGATAAATGATCAAGTCTGTTTATTGTATATAATTCACCTTTTTTACTTTTCTTTTTCTTAAACTGTTAACATATTTATCTACATTTACGTTCTGCTAATCAATCTAAAAAATCTTTTACAAATAGATTATCACTAAAGATACAGCGTTCATTGAGCAAGATTTTTTTTAAATAAAAAGAAGCTTTCGTAATCACAAAGTCTCATATCACTTCAAGGGCAAGGACTTTCTTCAGCCTATTAGACGATAGTCAAACTCTACTAGCGATTGTTATGAATGAAACAAATGAGAATGAAAAGATATCAATAAACTTTCTTTAATCTCTACCCTATTTACTACTACGGCATGTTTATAAAAATGTTGGCTCTTCTATTTTATTTATTGAAAATTTTGAATTTTCCGTTCTCATTTTATTTTTTGTTGTTTATTATGTGTATAATCAGATGCAATGATACAAGAACTGCAAATGATACGGTAAAAAAACGTAAATAACAAAAAAATTTTCTTCTTTCATGTTGTTAATCCATCCATTATACTTCTTTATTCTTTTTCTTCGGCTCTTAAACGTGCATTTGGATTTGTTACTTTAATTGCTAATTGTTGTGCACGTTCAACGATTTTTTTACGGTTTGGTCCTGACACTGTATGCCCAATTTCAGCTGCAAACTTTCTATTTTGCATTAATAACATTTCCAATTCCTAAAGTCAAAAGAGAAAAATATCAGTTATAATGTCAAGTTTTGAGTCTATATCATTAATTATATTAGAGAGCAACATAAGAAATAATAAGTTTAAAATGAATACTGAATTCATTTTAAAATCTTTTTAATTTTTCAATCGGTAATTATTATGGTATAGCAAATTCAAACAATGTTGAAGAAACAACCCATTCATTTTAAGCAATAAAGATAAGATCATAATGTTGTGCAAACAAAACTTCTATTTTTGAATAGCTTATCATTTTTGCAAGTCTAGTTTTTACAGTGTAAGGAAATCCTTTACTTTAATCTTTCTTTGTATAGAACTTACTTTAACATTATGAACAAGAAAGGGTCTAAATCCGTCTGGTCTCATATGTCTTGTACGTTTGTCAGAACCATAACCAATACTTGGCATTAAATAAACACCTTTGAATCGTCGTCGAACACGATTGTCAATACCACGTGGTTTACGCCAGTTTGGCTGAAAGAGTAAAAGAAACAAATCAAGAATGATTAAAACAAGCGAGAAAATTAAAACATAATACATACACGTAGGCGAATATAACGATCACTTTGATGACGAACAAATTTTTTTGTTCGTTTTTTTAATATTCGTCCTTTATTTAGTGGTTTTAATTTCGATACCATTATATCTACAAAAAAAGGAAATCAGAAGATAAATATAAAATTAGCATTAGTCTATCTTGAAGAAGTGTACAATAAGAATATATTACTGTAGATAAATATTCAGATAATTTTTACACTTTTTTGTTCAAGATACATCCCAAAACTCTCAGATTATTTGAACGTAATTTGTGTTTCAATAGCATTGCCCCAAGTGAAAACTCAAAAAAATTTGATCGTTTAGTGAAGTGATAAATGACTGTTGTTATAAAAGATACAATAAAAACATGATAGCTGTTAATTTACTTCATCGGAAAAATCAGTTTTCAAGTTTTTGTATCTTTTGATTTATTAACAATATAAATTATTTCTTGTCATCTGTTAAAAACCAAAAACAAGAAAAAACAATTAAAAATGCTTTTTTCTTCTTTATTGTTGATCAGCATTACGATTTCGATCGTTATCATCGTTTCTTGGTCTTGAACGTCCGAATCCACCACGCTAAATAAGAAAAACGTTAATACTTTCTAGTATGAATGATTGTTTATTTGAAATGCTTACATATTCTGGCCGAGATGATCCTGCACCAACTTCGCCTTGTTTATCATATCCACCTCTGTCAGCACGACGGTATTCTTGACGACCTTGATCACCTTGCGGGGATTGAGAACGAGTTGGATCGACTAGAAAAATAAGAAAAACTATAACATAACTGAACATATTGATTAAGAAAAAACTAACGGGAACTGACTTGTTAAAATTAGAGCAGATGCTAGATGTCAAAAATTTATCATAGAAATCAGAGATCGTCACGGACCGGGCCTGCGTTTTTGAATCTTATTTACGGGTCGGACCGGACAGGGCTGCAATTTGATGGCTCGCATGCGAACTCAGCCTTTTTCCCAAAATGTCGAGAAAATTACAAGATAACATCGAAAGGCAACACTCATATTAAATGTGAGAAAAGACACTATCTTCTCTTGAAAATAAAATGTGAAAATTCTACGGGCTATCCCGCGGGGCGCAGAATGTAGAATGCATTTAGCCCGGCCCGTAAGGGGCGCTCCGAAAAATGTATGCGTTCACTCCGGGCCGGACCGGACCAAGATTCTTACGCCTGTACACGGGCTGGGCCGTAAAAACGTGGTCCGGGACGATCTCTGATAGAAATGCAGCAGAAAAATCTGTTCTTAAACTGAAAATTTTGTTTCTCGAACGAAGACTGCGAAAAAAAATGATTAATAAAATATCGATACAATTTATATAACAGCAACATTCGACGTACTAACTTCAGTTATTTTGCACAGAACAATACTAGGTACTTAGATCCTAGGAACGTGTGTGAAGTACACTACAAGCTGAAACGTCAAAATGTAGAACTGAGCTCATATTTATAATATAATATACAAAAAAAAACTATATGGAAAAAGGAAACTCGACTATAGAGTATTTACTGCATTCATCCGTGGTCGTTCTATGTTGACAGAAAAAGAATATCAATAATAATAGTATCCAGAACGTAAATATGCTACCGCGAAGATTGGGAATGCATAAGAGATAAACGTTAGAACCGTCGTGCGCTATTCTATCATCTGCGTAGAAGCTCTTCTGTATCTTAGGAATAGTGAAAAAAATTAGAAAATTGATCAAATAACAAGTAAAGCAGTCGAAGTATCTGAACAGCGAAGAGTAAAGAAATCTCAATTCTTTATGTTACGCTGCGCAATATAGCGTAGAAAGAATGTATATAAAAAGATCGAAATGTAACCTCTTTTAGCCTGTTTAGTATCTGGTCTTGTTGGTCGTTTCAATGTAGCTGGTACAATTTCTGGTGGTAAATTAAGATATTCTCGTAAATAATTTGTGCCTTCATTTGTCAAATACCAATAATAGTGACGCCATGCAAACTGTTCCTTAACCAAATTACGAGATTTTAATGACTAGAATGAAAGAAAATGGTAAATTACCAACAAGACTATTCGATTTATTGTATATTCACTGTCACATACTTGGAGTGATTTGATGACATGAATATTTGGTACAGCTATAGCTGGATGTTTATCTAAACCGAATTCTTTTTCAGCAACAATAACACCTTCTCTCATTAAATATTCATAGATTAATGTGCGGTGTTTTTTGGGCATCAACATTTCTGAAACCGACTTCTTCCTTTATCAATATAATCTAGAAAACAAAGACAACGGCCATAAATAAGGACTGAGACTAAAGAACTAAGGATAAAGATTCGATTAAAGAAATCTTACTAGCCAGAACAAAAAATACATTTCTGTGCACAACTATTGTATTCGGATTTCTAAATTGAATGAATTTATTAATCACTTTTACAGAAGTTAAAGTTAGTTATCATATCGCAAAAATTCAAAGAGTTCTGTATAGAAAATTTCAGCTAATAACTTCGTTATTTTATTTTATTTTTGCGGCATGGTAGCTAATTGTGGTGATTAAGTTCTGCAAAAGTGATCAGGTAAACTCGGATTAATAACAGAAATCTTTGTCCTGAAAAATTACAGCACTGACTTAGAGTAAACAAGAAGAATGCCAGTTTATTTTATCAATCAAAATCCAACAACGTCTAAAAGCATATATTTTTGAGACTTAGCACTCTGAACCTTTTTTTTGCAGTGAACTAGAAAAACAGAGATCCATTTTTTTCTTCCAACACCAGCCATTTAAAATGGTAAAATGAATACTGCTGAAAAAATCTCAACGACGATCCATTTTATATATAATTTTAGCTTCCTTCTCAACGACAACACAAACAGCTATTTAAAACTGTTATTAAAAAATTTATTAGGTTTTTAATTAAAGTAATCAACTTGCAAGTAATCGATGAAACGATAGCGTGGAGAAGGGCTAGGGACTGGCTATAATGGTTAACTGGAACCAATAGGAATCTAATGTTTGATCAGTGATACAAATCTAAGCAAATCTAAGATTTGTACTGTTTCCGTGTAAAATATGGCCACGCCTATATCTCGTATAGTCTCTAATCAAATTGAACGATTTTTGCAGGGAATAGTCTTCATAGCTGTGACTAGTTTTTAGGCAAACAATACTCGAAGAAGTCGCAAAACAAAACTGCATAAAAGAAGAGTCTAGAGAGTTTGTAGTTCTATTCTGTGTGTTTTTAATAACAAAGTGTGCATACACTTTGTTGGCGCTAATTACACTTTGCACAAAAAAATCAAAGTGTGCAAGTGTGTTTTGCCTTTTGACCAGGATTCCTGATCAGGGGAGTTCAGCCCCTCCTGAAAACTTTTTTGTATTTTCTGGCAAAATTTTTGACGTTTTTCTACCAGCAACTTTCTATCAAAAATTTCGAAAACTTTTTTCGCTAGCCACTTTCTGCAAAAGCAAAATTTTTAGCCCCTCCCATCCCTAAGAACAATCGGAAATCCTGCTTCTGACGGGTGTTGGAAACATAAAATCGATCAGCCGATTTACCCGCTGAACACCTTGACGTATATACGTCATGATATAGACATAAATAGTAAACATGGGCGAGGCCGCTGGTTTTCGATCCCGGTTCCGAACCCGTTGAACATCTTCAGTCCCATTTTTTCTGGAAAAACCAAAAAGCTCCGAAAAATAGAGGTTGGGATGTAAAACAAATACCCAAATTTTTAAATTTTAACTCTTTTGTGTTTAGAGGAAAAATGCAAAATGCTGTTCAAATGTCCTGTCACGCTTTTTGTCTCGTCACGTCTTTTGACAGCGAGATCTATTTCAATTAAAATAATCCGAGACGTAGACTTATCAGACATAGATAAATCAAAAGCTCCTTTTCAAGGCGCATCTGACTCAATTAAACTCTCGTTAGAAAAAGAAAACATTTTGTTGCTGTTCTTGGTGTTACTTGGATTAAGGAAGAAACGTTGAAAAAAACGCTCATTATAAACGCGGTAGTGTGAAACCTACTATATCATGTCTTTCAAGGTATCTAGTGATGATATCGATTGCTATTATATTCGTTCAATATATTTGGACATCTATTCTTACTCGATGTATATGGTGGGAAAGGAGAGGGAGGGACGTTTTGTGATGAAATCAGCCGGTTAACCAAATTTAGTTTTATTCATAGGGTATGTAGAATGTGAGTAGGGGAATCGATTGGGCATCTTCGAAACCTTAGAACTACTTCTCAGGAGAATTTTTATCATTTGAATATTTTCTCGGCTCGAAACTTAGTGGAAATCGTATTTACTATGTCGTTGAATGAGATGTGATAGCCAAGTTTCTACCATGTTTTATCAAAAATGCCACAAAAAACACGATGCGGATCGAAAATTCAACATAAAAGTAAAATATTCTAATGAATTTATGCCAGTAATGTTACAAAGCCTGTAACTCGGTCGTCCAGTATCGTATAAACTTGGCTATCCATCTCATTTTGTAAGAACTGAACGACCTATGTAATGGGATGGTTAAAAGATTTCTGGATGATATAGTAAGGCAGCCCGGTTTGTCAGAAATCGTTTTCCCAAGACCAAGAGGTGCCGCATAATTCTTCCTCATCGAACTGTATAGATTTTGATGCGCTCTTTTATATACAACTAACCGCAAGATTCTATGTTAAGAAATGTTTGACAAGTTAGGCCAAAACCGCTGGAAAATGACGAAAAGCACACATTTCCGCTGGGAGAGTAAAGTGGCAATAACAGCGGGCCGATTTCATCACAAAATGGCTCATCTCCTTTCAGTGGAGAAAAGTTGAAGCGGTCAAATTATATTTTCATACCGATAAACGATGTTAAAAAAAAAGACTAAAAGGAAACAAAAATCAAAATTGTATTAATAATTATATAAATAAAAACATTTCAATGTTAGCTTAATAGCGAATGTGCCAACAGCCGTGTAACTGTAGCTTCTGCAAACAAACCATATAATAACAAAAAGGAATTCGTTATTTGAATACACAATATCCAACTTCAATACATGGGGGGAAAAGCAGCCTGTAAACTACTGGACTTTTATGGATTTTAATGGACTAATGTGAACTTAGATGGATTTTGAAAGCCTACAAAAGTACAACAGACCTTTTCAAGTCTAATATAGTCTGTAAAGGTTAGAAAAATCTATCTAAATCGATGTAATCGTTAGAAGTCTACGTAAATTCTGATAGATCCATAAAAGTCTTCGTATATCCCTGGACTTACGTGGATTTTGACGGACCTTGAAAGTTCATAACTGGATTTAAGTCTGCTTTTCCGCCCTTATTTCAATACTTCACAAGCAAAGAGAACGCTAAATTGTGGTTATTCAAGAGATTGATTAACTACATGAATAAAGGCACAAAAATGGATTTGTCTCATATGAGTAAACGAACTAACGGGTGGCCCATAAATAATAAACCCCCTCGTATTCTGCTTATAACTTTTTTTCTTTTAAATCCTTAGATCTGTTTGTTTTTCCAAAAGATGTGCTGTCAAATTCTCTACAAGACCTGATCAAACTTATTTCTATAGAAAGTTAAGCAGAAAAATTAAACAAACATAATCAAGCGGACCAACTTTCTAAGTTGAAAAAATGTTTTGTTCAACCACTTTTATTGAGTTGGGTGATAAAAAGAAGAGAATATACGCATTTTGTAGCCCTTGAAAAGCTCTATCAACCAGTATTCGGTGTACAAATCCAAAATCAGTCTTTGAGGCTTACATCGATTTTCTCCTCTTTGAGGCTTTTCAGCGGCGAGAGTTACCTTAAAGATTTCATAAATTCACTTGTCGAACAATAGCAGATTTCGGTCACTTTGAGGTGAGGTTTTGGAATGTTAGATTTTTCAGTGCTGTGAACTGTGTGAGGAGAAAGAGCACACTTCAAAGTACTCAAAAATATCTTCAGCAAACAGATCTAAGGATTAAAAAGAAAAAAAATTATAAGCAAAATACGAAGAGATTCATAATTTATGGACCACCGTTAGAACATATTGCTCTTTAAATACTCATAATCTGCACTTAGCCAATATTTCTACACAAATAATATAACCGTAAATCTTTTAATCATTAAGCATGAGTTCTACCGTCATTCAATCTTAGCTCATTTCTCTCAATGCTCTCTTGACCTTAAAAGTGTAACCAAGCGGCATCTTTTCTCCATGTTCTTCAGCGAGTCCCCGTTTAAACTTTTGATTGTTCAATACTTTTTTCCAATAAGAGCAATCCTTTCTTTTGGTGACAAAAAATGACGTTCACCGCACTGTCCCGGAAAAGCACGGCAAAAGTATGCTAATAGCACAGAAAAAGTGTGCCATTGGAAGTCCAAACTTCAATCTCCAATACGGGAGAAATAGCACACTTTTTCCGTGCTTTTGGCACGTTCGGGTAGCAAAAACAGACGCTTTAAGTGTGCTTTTTGTTTGTGATTGGCTTCC